>PVHP010015509.1:0-37292 GCA_004024765.1 Zapus hudsonius
CACACACACACACACACACACACACACACACACACACACACACACACACACACACACACACCTTCGTACAAGTATAGCTTAAAAGGAAAATACTAGGACATCTATTTGATTCCAAGTTCCAAGTGCTAGTACCTACCTAAAGCCAGATGTTTGGTTTTTTTTTTCCCCCTTCAGATGCGCCTCTTAGGTTTACCACAGTTCTTTGCTTTCTTGCCCCATGAGAATGTGTTTATTTCTACTGAATTGTATGTACTTAAATTTACCTAGATTTAAGAGGGAATGCCTTTTAGTCTCTTTTCACTAACCCATCTGAAAAGTACTAACAACCCTTAACATCCCCCTTTGGCAGACCTCTATTACTCTGTTATCTTACCCTTTTCCTAAATTCTTTGTTTTTTCTGAGGCAGGGTCTCACTATGTAACCCAGGTTGGCCTCAAACCATGCCGATCCTCCTACTTCAAAGCCTCACAGAACTAAAAGGGGAGTCACAAGGCCCAGCTTTCCTTCCCTAAATTTTAACAGTGGGAACAACAGTCATAACCTTAAATGGATCCTTGCCAAAAAATTAACTTTCAATTATTTGCTAAAATGTCTTTTCAACTATCTTAGTGACTAGTTGGGAAGCAGTTGCTGCTTCTAATCATACAAATGCCTAATTTTTTGGTCTATTCCTCTTTATCCCTACTTAGAAACTATCCAATTATTTTCTAACTCATCTCTTTATTATAAGACATTGCTGAGGGGGTTGGAGAGATGGTTCAGTAAATGAAACACTTGCTGTGCAACTCTGAGTACCTGACTTCAGATCGCCAGGCCCCATGTAAAAGCTACAAACTATGGCATGTTTCTGTAATCCCAGTAGGCCTACATGAGAAAGGAGGTATGACAGGAGAAATTCCCAAGTGCTTGCAAACACAGTGGTGAACAATGAGGCCCTGCCTCAAAAAAACAAAGTAGGAAACAAAGACTGACCTAAAAAGTCCTCACAAGTAGCAGGACACATGCCCATATACGTGCGTTCGCACACACCATCAAACGCATACACAAATTTAAAAGGGGAGGGGGTCCTTGATGAATGGAGCCAACAGCAGCTAAAATACAATTTGTCTTCCCAATCTGGTCCCCTTAAAGCTATAGATGTTAGGTATGTTACTTGCCTTCTGTATTTTTACAGTTAAAGTTTTGCCAAATGCATTCCCTCTGCATTCCATATTCCCAGCCTCTACAGAAACTCCCATGCTGTGGGATGGGGAGATGACTAAGTGGATAAAGCACTTGACCAACCAAGTTCAGCTACTCAAGCCTCATCTAGAAAGCCCAAAGCTATAGTGGGCATCGATAACCCCAGCATGCCAATGACAAGATGGGAGGTAGAACAGACCAGAACTAGGCTGCCTAAAGCAGTGGACAATGAGAACGAGAGATACTGCCTCAAAATGGGTACAAGTTGAGGACCTACACCCCAACATTGTTCTCTGACCTCCCAAAGTTATGCCTTGGCACGCATGCATACTTGAAAACACACACACACACACACATAAGCAATTTCCATGCATTTCAAATTTTGAAGTAGCCATATAAGAAAAATGAAAACAAGCCAGGTGTGGTGGCACACACCTTTAATTCCAGCACTCAGGAGGCGTGAGTTCAAGGCCAACCTGAGACTACATAGTGAATTCCAAGTCAGCCTGGGCTAGAGGTAGACCCTACCTCAAAAAACGAAACAAAAGAAAGAAGAAAAAGAAAAACAAGCAGTAAATTTTAACATAATACTTGATGAAATCTAAATGTCCAAACTATTTGTTTCAAATGACAATCACTATAAAAATTACTGAGAGCCAGGCATAGTTGCTCAGGCCTGTAATCCCAGCACTTAGAAGTAGAGACAGGAGGACCAAGAATTTAAGGCCATCCTCTACTACAGACTGCTTTTAAGGCCAGCCTGGGCTCATTATATGAGATCCTGTCGGAAGGAAGGAAGGAAGGAAAAAAGAAATTGGTAGAGATACTTTACATTCTATTAAATAGCTTTTTAAAAAATATTTATTTGTTTATTTGTAAGCAGAGAGATACAGACAGAGAGTACATGTACACTTGGGCCTCTAACCACTGTATATAAACTCTAGATGCATCCAGTTTAAGTGGGTACTGGGGAATTGAACCCTGGTCCTTAGGTTCTGGAGGCAACTGACTTAACTGCTGAGACATCTCCCCAGCCTTTAACTTTTTTTTTTTTTTTGGGGGGGGGTTGAGGTAGGGTCTTGTTCTAGTCCAGGCTGACCTGGAATTCACTATGTAGTCTCAGGGTGGCCTTGAACTCAAGACAATCCTCCTACCTCTGCCTCCACGAGTGCTGGGATTAAAGGCGTGTACCACCATGCCCAGCTTTTTACTATTTTTGAGGCAGGGTCTCACTCTAGCCCAGGCTAGCCTCAAACTCAGTCTCTCAAGTGCTACATCCTATTTTTATACTAATCTCAAAAACCCAGTTTGTATTTTATACTAACAGCTTATTACCTCAAGTCAGTCCAACCACATTTCAAATGCTTAACAACAATACAGCTTGAGTAATAAAGGTTTAATTTTTCCTATCCATCATAGGTTAGCTGGTGGTGTGCAAGCTATCTTCACAATATCAGTCATACTGAAGCAGACACTGTGGCACACTTCAATGACCAAAGCAAGCTATTTATAGCTAAACCCAGCTTGAGTGTGTTCAAAGCCAAATGTGAGGTAGACAGCACTAGTGGCTAGCACACTCATTTTTTAAGTCACAACTTGAAACTTCCAAATCATGTTTTCAAGAAAACTATTTTTTTTCCTTTCCCATCAACATAAAACCTGCATTCTAGTGGTAGAGGGCTTATTAATTCTTTGAGTACAATCCCCAGGACTGCAAACTGTAAAGGAAGTTATGAACAAACTTATTTTAGTAAACTGACTCTATAATCAACCACATAAACCAGCAACTAACCTAGGACAAATTTTGTCTTACCATGTAACAAAACTTTGCCCTTCCACAAAGTTTCTTAAGATTTGGAAAAGCAATTAGAAAAGATGCTAACAGAGCTCAAATCCTGTTTTTTGACGTTTATTTGGCAAACAAGTACTTTGAGTTATTCTTAAAACTTCCCCTACCAAGACTCCGGGCAGTTAACTGTTGCTCAAACAAATGTAGGCTACAGAAAATTAAATAGAAATCAAGTTTCTTCCTCAAAAGTGGGATGAAAGAAAAACAGAGGAAGAGCTAAGCATGGTGGTACATACCTGGACATAGCACTTTGGAGGTGGACACAGGAGGACTGCGGGCTTAAGGCTAGCCTTGTCTACTTAGCATAACCCTGCCTCACAAGACAAAAAAGGGAGGCTGAGGAGACGGCTCAGTTGGTAAAGAGCTTGCTATCCAAATATGAGGACACCCGTTTATACCCCAGCATCCAAGTAAACGCCAGGCATGGTAATAACACACACCTATAATCCCAACTCAGGGGAATGGAGACAGGAGATTTCCTAGGCTTGCTGGCTAGCTAGAATGGAGCTCTTTAGGTTCAGTGAGAGAGACTGTCTCAAAAATAAGATGAAGAAAAACTGAGGAAACCATCCAATATCAACCTCTAGCCTTCACAAGTACGTGCACACACATGCACCCTACACATATATCCAGAGGCTACAGAGAACTCAACACTAAATAAATCAGACTGCCAACAGGCCTGCCATGACTCAGGGAACATTGCAGAAGAGGGGCAAAAAGACTGTAAAAGCCAGAGTAGAAATACCCTGAGGCATATTCCTCCATACCCCACAGGGACTTCATGACCCCACAGTAAATACCATAACCCCACTGAGGAGGAGGACCTCAGGGAAATGGGAGCAGGGGTGAGGGGATAAAAAGAGTATAACCTGTTAAAGAATATATATATATATATAACATAAAATTTTAAGCAAAAACACTTTTATTCTATTCCATTTATAGTTAAGCATGCTCTGAAGAATTTTGGCATATTGTAGGATCCATAGTAATATAAGGAATTAAATACTTATAAGGGATGGGCAATAAAAAGTACCACAAGGAGACTTATGTTAACATAGTAGCAAATTATGCTAGGGCACATACATGGATTGTTTTCATTCAGGGGCCTGGCCAGTTGTGAGACCTTTGCACAACATCACAATACGATGTTGTCATGTTCATATTCAAGAACCATATAACAGGAGCTGAGAAGATGGCTCAGGGGTTAGAGACGCTTTCCTGAAAAGCCTGCCAGAATGGATTCAATTCCCAAGCCAACCATATAAGCCAGACACAAAAACTGGAGCAAGCATTTGGTGTTTGCAGCAGCAAAAGGCTCTGGTGCACCCATGCACACACAAATAAATCCTTTTTAAAAACTGCACAACTGAGTTACAAAAAAAAAATCTCTTAATGTTTTAAGTTCATAACTCTGTGCAATTTTGTGTTGTGCTATATATATTCTTAGCTATCTTGGACCACTGTAGGCCATAGACTGGTCAACCCTGGACCATGAATTTCTCATTGTAGATAGAATCTTTTTAAAAGTTGGGTACTGTAACTTATTAGGTGAAATAAGTTCTTTTAAGTAAAGGAGACATCATAATACCTAGGCAATCATGCAGGTGTTTTTCTGATGTAAATTAGTAGGCTACCCAAATGGAAGCTATCCACCAATTCCAAACTAAACTTTTAAATGTCAGATCTCAGGGGAAAAAGAAACTCTACTATCCAAAGAAATGTATCACTGTTATAATTCCAAAAGAATATCTTGGAAATCACAGAAAATATATTCATTTTCCCGTTTTACTATTGGTAGAAGTTAGCTAACACAATAGTCCCAACTCCATTCTCAAAATCTCCCGTTCCCAAAACATCTTTTGCTAACTCCCATCAGTTAACTTTATCTGTTTAATTCATCTAACATTCTGAGTAAGCTTCATCTCTACTATCAGTCATTTTAACCCATATCATAAATTCAGTCCATTAAATCATATTACTCTGTCACCTCTAAATTAGATTGTCCTTAAAGTATCAAGGATAGGACCTTTCCTAACCAATAGATTAGTCCCATTTACTCCTGATAGCTAATCAACCCTAAACTTACTGTTCAAGTATCTATCCCTCTTACTTCCTTACTTTCATTGCTCAGTTTCTTCTCATTCCAATCTATTCCTGAAGTGTTACAAATACTGATTTATTCATGTTATTCCTCTTAAAAACTCTCAATGGTTCCTTAAGTTTAAAACACTGTATGTCTCACTGCTAAGGTCCAGGGCTTTATACTCTCTTATCCTACTTACTCAAATGTGTTCTATAAATCACTGGTCATCAAATAGCCTAAATTACTACTCATACTATTAACATTTCCCAAAGTAGTTCCTCATATTTAACCCAATGACATGGTATGCATCTCTAGATGTATGATACAAATAAGATGTTGCTTCCTTTCCTTAAACAGATTTATCTTCCACAGGAATTCTCAGAAATCTTAACATGCTAATGAGCATTTTCACAAGTTAGTATCTATCAACATTTACAAACCAGAGACAGGGTGGAAATGCTGTTCATTAGACTGTCTGCTACACTGGACAAGGTGACAAACTTGTAATATCAGAAGGCAAAGGTGGGATGATCCAGAGTTTGAGATCATCTGGGCTATTCAATACAGCAGATGGGGGGAGGGGGAATAAATGAATACAAGAATGAACACTAAGCTACCTCAATTCTCAAATAGCTTTTTACTGCTAGTGAACATCTTCCCATCATTTCTCTACTGACTTCACCCAGCTTCTAGAAAACAATTCAGGGAAAATTCTGTCCTATCTATAACCCAAGCTCCTTGCACATTAATTTTTTTCAAGGTATGACTCGCTTTAGCCCAGGATGGCACTCACTCTATAGTCCCATGCTGGCCTTGAACTCATAGCAATCCTTCTACCTGGGATTAAAGACATGCAATACCATGCCTGATTTCTTTTTTAATCCCAGATACAATAATTCATCCACAAATATTTCAGTATATGTTGCTCAAAGATAAACTGCATTTAAAAATCTTCCAATGATTCTTAGAAGACATGAAATCGAATGTTAAAAAGGACTTAGTGGCAGCCTAGAGAGATGGATCAGCAGTTAAAGATGCTCCTAACCAGGATAATGGTAAACTAAGCAAACCAGCCAGAATTGAGTTTGGGAAAGAGAAGAAAGAAGTGGGGGGGGGGGAGAGATGTCTTAAACATGAAGGTGAACCAAAACTGGTTCAAAACTATAAAATCCTCATGTGCACAATGTCCACTAATGAGCATGGAGTGGGCATCACCCAGCAAGTGGGGCCGAGAATGGAAGGGGATAGTGTTTAAGTCTGGGAAAACCCGATCAGTCTAGCAGCTCCTGGTCCCAGCCACAGAATCCTTCCTTCACTGAGCTGTTGACCAAAGTGACCCATGAGGTCCCCAATACAAGACAGGATTCTGTCAAAGCTCTTGATTACCAACCCCAGGCCTGAGGCAATCCTGTTGCTGAAGAACTACAGAAAGCCATCTAACAGCACCGAGAGACCCTACGAGGTCCAGAATGGTAACCAGCCCCCAGATGGTAGTTAGTGCAGCGCTAGAAGGCGCTGCATAAGCTTCCAGGGGAAACTGGTCAACGACAGCTGGAATAAACAGAGTCCACTGACATGAAACACAGTCACCCACCATGAGTAGGCTGAACATACTGCCTACTGGGAGATAACAGCGAACCACAAAGAAAGCACCTGTGCAATGGAGGCACCAAAACCTGGGGGAGGCAATCAACAGCTGACAATTCAGCCAAGAAATCCACTCAGTGAAGGGAGTCCTTGACTAGAACTGGGATTTCAGGGTAAATTACATAGAGAACCAAATCTTAGGACCCCAAAGAGAAATTCACTTCACAAGTGATTTACAAAAAGCTACCAACAATAGAATCTAGCCAACTCAGGAAAGGGTATCTCAATTAACCTATACTGATCTAACTCTCAGATGGAGATTCTGTTTGCATTTTTCAGAAGGCAGAGAGAGCTGTGGCTCTTCCAACCCTACCATTGAGCCATAGGCCGATAGCTGTCTTCCTGGCAAGAGATGCGCCATCCCAGACCTACACATGGAACCCCGCAAGCAGTGATGGGATAAGCAAGAGACCTATAACCACAGCCAATCAATCAACCCAGGATGAACCAGCGAAACAGACACCAAGGATTTTAAACACAACCTCAAGCAGAAGTGCAGAGGCTCCTAAGGCCTCAACAACAAAGCAGCCTTAATACTCACCCACCATGACTGAGCGGAAGAGGGGATGGAAAGATTGTAAGAGTCATGGTGGGGGGGAATATCCAGAGACATTGCCCACCTCAGTAACAACATGCAAAGGGGGGCGGAATTGGGTTAACTCCAAGACTGTTCACAACCCCCTACCCCATGGACTGATGCAGACTGCCCACGGAGGAGGATACCCAACTGACCAGGGACAGGGAAGAGGGAAATAGGGGAAGTGGAGACATCAACACATTATTCCCTTATTAAGTGTATCTAATTATGGATAATAAAATAAAAAAAAGATGCTTGCTTACAAAGCCTGGTAGCCTGTACCCATGCAAAGCCAGATCTACAAAGTGGTACGTGTATCTGGATTTTGTTTACAGTGACAAGAGACTTTCATGTGCCATTCTCTCTCCCTCCCTCCCTTCTTCCCTTTCCCTCAAATAACTAATTAAAAAAATATTTTTAAGATGGCAAAGCCTGCAGTCCCAAGTTCAATTCCCCAGTATCCACATAAAGGTAGATTTCGATTTCTAATACCCACATAAAGCCGGAAGAACAGTGTTGTGCATGCATCTACAGTTCACTGGCAGCAGCAAGAGGCCCTGGGATGTGCTCACCTGAAAGTTCTAATAAATAAAAAAAATAAAAATAAAAAAAAAAAAGGACTCAGGGGCTGGAGAGATGAATCAGCAGATAAGAGCACTTATCACTCAAGCATAATGGCCTGCCTGATTCATTCTGAACTTCCCAGCACATACATCAACAGCTGGGCAACGTACACCTGTAACCCCAAAGACCTGAGAATCACTGGGGCTCCTTCCTTGGTAGCCAATTTGACCATAAAATCAGCAGTTCCAAGTTTAATGAGTGACTTCATTGTAGAAACATACAGATGAGCGATAGGAAGACACCCGAAACTTTCTCTGGCCTCTGCACATGTACACACAAGGCATGCATATCTGCACACACATGCATACAAAACACACACGTTTCTAAGGCCAGTCATTTCATTCAATTCCCTCATACATAATAGGTAAGACCATCTAGATTTCCTTTGATTTCTCTTGGCTTTTTCTTCTCAAGTTTACAGGTTGGTGTGGTGGTTTGAATCTATGGCCCCACAGAGTCAGCTGGCAACTTGTCTCCAGTGGATGGAGCCCTGCTAGGGAAAAGAGGTGTGTCACTGGGGAAGTGTCTTATAGTCCAGCCCTACTAGGTGTGTTCAGAGCAGTTATGTTGGTGGTTATCTCTGCTTGGATCTATGAAGTAAGCTGGCTTCTTCCCCCACTGATGGTGTTACCTGTTATTTGTACGCCTGAAATAAACCCTTTCCTCCTATAAGCTCATTCTGGTCCTGCTAACTACAATAGTTTCTGAAACAATTCTAAGATACAACTATAAATTTAAGGCCTTGCTTAAGCATGTTTAGCATGTGTAAGGGCCCTCCCTAGGTTTGTAAAAGGCTGTAATAAGTCATCTTTGCCAGGTGTGGTAGCACACGCCCTTAGTCCCAGCACTCAGAAGGCAGAGGTAGGAGGATTGCTGTGAATTTTAGACCAGCCTGAGACTAACACAGTGAATTCCAGGTCAGCCTTGGCTAAAGCAAGACCCTACCCCCCCCCCCAAAAAAAAAGTCATCTTTGTTGAAAGGGAATATTTTTTTTTAAGACAAATTACCTACCCTTGGTTTGAAAGGCTTTTTTTCTGTATTTTGGGAAATTGTTACACTAAGTTATGCTTACCAAAAATCAAAGTGTAGAACAAGGATGTCAAGGTTTTTAGCAGTTTCATCTGAGCATACTATACCTACCAACCTAAGAGAAGGACATCAACTGTTTTCCGGCTGTTTGGAAAGGTAGGGGAAGACAGCGCTGCATTCCAGGATTTCATGCATAGACCCATCTGGTACTCCCATCTGGTCAATTAAGAAGACAATGGATACCAAGAGTGTTCCTAGCACCTAATATTCCCAAAATGAGAATGCCCTAGTTTGTATTACCTAATATGCACAAGTTTATTTATACTTTGCTTTTTTACTCTCTCAAATTCTTTCACCATTCTTATAAAATCAGAACAAAATTCAAATTTAAATGGTCATCTGGAGTACCATTAAAACATATTGCCGGGCGTGGTGGCGCACGCCTTTAATCCCAGCACTCGGGAGTCAGAGGTAGGAGGATCACTGTGAGTTCAAGGCCACCCTGAGACTACAGAGTGAATTCCAGGTCAGCGTGGACTAGAGCGAGACCCTACCTCGAAAAACAAAAACAAAAACAAAAAAACCATTATATTACCTTTTTGGAATATCATTCAAATAAGCTAAATTACTGCCCTAAAAATTCCACCTTGTGTAAACTGGGAAGATATCTCAGTAATTTATCATCACCACTCATGGCATCAGAAAAATTTAATATTAAGAAGCTATCAAGCTTATGTAGTCAATCTTATCAAAAATTTTAATTTCCTCTGGAAAGTCCAAATTTTATCACACTTAAGTGACAAGCTCACTTCTATTTGTTTTTGCAAACTATGTCACTTCACATGTGAAGTCTCAAAAACCATAATTTCATTAAAAGAGAGTAGAACATCATAGAATACACATGGTGGGGGAGTACTCTGTTTCAAAGCTAATTACCTTATGTGGTATGTAGCAAAATGTTTGATGAAAACATACTTTCCAAGCTGAGATAGAGTTTGTGGATAAAAAGTGCTTGCCTCATAAGCATAAGAACCTGAGTTCCATCTCTAGTACTTATGTAAAAATACTAGGCATGGTGGCACACTGTAATCCCAACACTGGGGAGATGTAGACAAGAGGATCATTGGGACTTGCTGGCCAGCCAGTCTAGCCTAACTGGTGAGTTCCAGGCCAATGAGAAACTGTCTCTGAAAGAGGTGGATGGACGAGTACTAGGAAATGACACCCAAGGTTGTCCTCTGACCTCCATATGCCTTCCCCCACACCTGTACACACATAAGCACCTGACCTCTGGCCTACACACACACACACACACACACACACACACACACACACACACAGAGTAAAAAATATATATCCTATTTCACCACAAAGCATATCATATAAAAGATTCTGTGATGAGCAAATCAAAAGTACAACAAGTCATGGCCAATAAGAAATGGTAGAAATGCAGTAAGATTTAAATCCTCATGCATTAGTGAGTATGAAATAGTGCAATGTCTTTGGGGGAAAAAAATAACACCTGTCACTTCCTTCAAGACAAACAGAATCACTATAGAAACCAGCATTCCTTTCATTAGTATATACTCAAAAGAAAACATACATATACACACACAAAATTTTCAGAACAGGGTTATTCGTAGCAGTCAAAAAGTAGACACAACCCAATATACACCAATAGAAAAATAAAATCTGGTATAACCATCCATACATAGAATATTTTTGTCATAGGAAGAAATGAAGTATTGATGATACATACTATAGTACTTGAAATATTTGGTACAAGAAAAAAAGCCAGACACAAAAGGGCATGCAATATACAATTCCACTATGAAATAAGCATATCCAGAGATAGACAAGGTAGTGGCCTTGGTGCTCTCTCTCTCTCTCTCTCTCTCTCTCTCTCCTTAAAAAAATGAATAAAATATTTTTTAAAAAAACTACTAAATTGTATACTTTAAAGGGGAAATTTTATACTATGTTATAATCCAATAAAACCATTTTTTCTAAAGTTACAATTATTCTTACTGTTTATTAAGGTAATTTATCAGTGAAACTGAATTACTTGACTGCAAATTCAGGATCATGAAGAATACAGAAACTACTAGTACTCGTCCAGTTTGAAGTCTGATTCACCATCAGTGAAAGTGCAAGTACAGTACAAAAGTAAAATAACTTCTTAGTATTAGTAGGAAAACCACCTCTGAAAGGATCTCTGGCCTCCCCAGAGGCCCAGAGACACTGAAAAATGCTATTCTAAACCAGAGCTTTAAAAAGCCCAAATATAATTCAAAAATTTCTAAACACAGATGTGAGACTCCAAAACAACTGCATCTGGAATCAAGGGCCCAGTGGAAGGTTGATACAGTCTCCACAGAAACAAAGTACAAGAATTAAAGAAATAAAATTTTAAGATATTATGTACATCAGAACATTCAATGTTATCTAGAGAAATAACATTAGTAGGATAACAATAATGCTATCTTTTTAAACTTTATCATCTAGTTATTACAAAACATTCAATGAGCAGACTTCTGAAATATCAACTTATTGCTTACTAACACATAAAATTACCTAGAAATGGTTCCATAGTCTAACACCTACATGTCATATAATGAAAAAAATTGAACTTTCAAGAGATAAAACCAGCTAAATTAAGAATTCTTTACTCCCAATACTATGTTTCACTATGCCAACCTAATTTCCCAACCAAATATAACATATGAAATGTTTAACTTGGGGCTGGGGAGATGGCTTGGTGTATAAAGTGCCTGCCACATGAATATAACTACTGGAGTTTGGATCCCCAGAACCCAAGCCAAAAACTATAGCACATCTGTAAATCTCAATGCATCGAGAAAGAAAAAGAAGGTGGAACCAACACCCAAAGTTGTCCTCTGCTTTATACATACACCAAAAAGAATAATAAGTTTAACTCCTATCATACCAAGACCAAATAAAGACAATGTACCTGCCAAATAAAAAAAATATGATGCTTGACAGTACCAATCAGATGTCAAAATACAAAATTGTTAAATGAACTGTTAACTTTAAATCTACAAACTTCAAAGTTCAAAAACTTGAAGTTAGTTTGATGTCTACTTTCCTATAAATATAGGACTATGTATTACTTTTAATTAAAGCCAAATGCTGATAAACTAAAGAAAAAAAAATCTTCTATCATCACTGCATTTGTATGGCATAACATTATGTATGACTTACCTGCAGGACTGTCAGCATTTTCTCCTGGATGTAGCTGTATACCAGTAGAATCTATAGAATTTACTGTAACTGTCTGTAGATTTGGCAACTGACCAGTGCTTAGACTAACTGGAGTTGAAGTCAAGGCTCCACCTGCTGCAACTTGACCAAGCGTGAGTGTCTGAACAGGCGTCAAAGTTATTTGTTGGGCAGCGGTATTCTGTATTTGCAAGTTCTGCAAGTTCTGGACCCCTTGTACTTGAAATGTCTGCCAGGTTATCTGTCCAGAGGGGGTCACTGTCTGTGCCTGAATTAAAAAGGTTCCAGGGTTCAGCTGCAACTGAAGGTTTTGCAAAGCCTGTTGTGATATATTTTGTCCACTGGCTTGCACACCATGGATTGTCTGTGGTGTAATGCCTTGCACAATTTGGGCTTGACTGGTTGGCTGCTGAGAATCTTGAAGTTGTAGATGTTGGACAACAGGCTGTGCCGTAGAAACCTGAATATTCTGAGCCTGAGTCTCTTCAGAAACAGGCGACTGGATGTAATTTCCCTGAAGATCTGAAGAATGGACTTGCCCACTAGAAGTAGTCAAGCTATTTGTATTTTGTTGTAATATACCTGTACTATCTATCGTAACAGGCAACTGTGATGAAGAGGATGTTGGCACAAATAAATCTGTATCAGTATTAGTTTCATTAATGTCAGGAGAAACCCGTTCACCAGTCCTTTCTGAATTATCTGAACTATCCATAGCTTGTCCCGTGTTTATCAAATGTCCATCGGCATTAATGCCTGCAGTCATTGTCTGAGAACTTCCCGAGAGTCCCAAAGAATCTAGATCGACACTATTGATTGGTACAAAGGTAATATTTCCTGGCAGACCAAGAGGCACATTAGCTACTACTTGGGTTTGGCCAGGAAAAGATGAACCACCAATTGCAACTCCCTGAACCTGAACTTGACCAGTCTGTGGTATGAGATTTTGGATATTAGCAGGAGGTGTTCCAGAAGTAAGTAATGTCTGATTAGAGCCAGGAATGATCTGAATTTGACTGCTTTCTTGATTTATACCCCCATTATCTGAAGAGCCTGTGAAGCCAATCTGAACCTGCTGACCATCTGTTGACTGAATCTGTGGTATTACTTGATACTGAACATTGGACACTGTACCATTTGATGACTCTGATCCTGGTGTGACTGAAAATATTTGTTGATTCTGCAAATTCTGAAGGGGAAGGACATACTGCCCACTGGAAGTAGCACCTGGAATCTGTACTAGATTACCAGCTTCATCTTTTATAGTTGTAGGTGTGGCTGACAAAACCTCCCATCGGTTTGGTGCTCCTAACTGTGAAGAAGCCAAATCACCTGTCTGGATAAAGAAAACAAAAGTATTGTGATATATATGTGGCATGCTTACTTATTCCAATTCTTTAACTCTCAATTAGTATAAATCCTACTACTGAAAATGAAAATCATCTTAATAACATAATATAGTTCAAATACAAAAGCAATACTATACAGATTATAATAATGATTACTTTCAAATGTTACTTATTGCAAAGATAGCCCATTCTATTTAAGTGGGAGAGGATGGATCGGAATTATCTAGATTTTGCAACCACAAATTATTATTATTTTTGGTGGGAGTGGGCAAGGTCTCCCTGCATTACCAGGACTGATCTTGAACTCATGAAGTGCTCCTTCTGTCTCAGCCAAAGAAGTCAAAGCTATGGTACACACCATGCCTAGCTATAAAAACTGTTCTCTTAATCCTTCATCTATAATCTTTAATGTTGTATGTTTTATTAAAAAAGAAAAAGGTGGAAGTGGCTAAACAAGATTATCAACAGTTCAGGCCAAACATACCTCAACTACTAGAGAGGTCATGAAGTACACAATCCACTAAAAATAGCTAAATAAACCGAGGCTTTGTGGCATACACCAGAAATCCCAGGACTCAGATGGCTGAGGCAGGAAGACTGCCTCAAGTTCAAGATAGCAAGGCTATCTTAAAAAAAGAAAAATCTGACTATATGAAGTACACTCTATTCATTATCAAAAAATGAACAGTGCATTGCTATCAAGTCATGAGTTAGGAAAGTATATTTGTATATAATCTATCATTATGTCTTAAATATAAAAACACTACAATTTTTATGCCATGCATTTAATGTACTGTAGAGTAAATTGGATAAGCCACCAAACTATTTTTTTCATAGACTACTGCTACAAGGGAAAAAACAAAAAACAAAACAGCCAGGCTCATGCCTGCAATCCCAGCACTGGAGAGGCAGAGGTAGGAGGATCACCAAGTGTTTAAGGCCAGCCCAAGGTATGAAGTGCAACTCAGCCTCAAATTTAAAGGGGAAAAAAAAAGAGAGAGAAAGGTCATTGTCCTGTGACCACACAGCAAAACAGCTCCATCTAAAAAAAATGTTCCTACCACCTAAAAGCTAGAGTATAGATTGTTGCTTTACCTACCATTCTAAAACATGGTTTGCAATCTGTAACCTACAAGAATCTAAAGTATCCTCATAGGTTTTGTATCTGTCAACACTGTTAACCAAGGATATATGATTAGGCTTCGACGAACCTCTGCAGCTTCCAAACCAGCATATCCACTTTGTGAGAAAAGTACAATTTAAAGAGGACAGGAAATAATCTAGGGGCTCATCATATTCTCAAAGGGGATATGGAACCATAAAATCTATTAAGACAAGTATTATTCTCCTGACAAACCATTCCACAAAATTTTGAACAAATTATCCACCCAAATGTCTTCTAATTAAGAAAATGCACCACAACCTAACTTTCATGCAGCTGAGTTTATGTTTCAAAGAATAAACCACAGTCCACTCTTGACTCAATTCAAACATTAGAACATAAATGCCAATAGGCATAATATAATCCCAACAAATCACATACTATTCAAGCATAGACATACACATGTATGCTAAATCCAATGTGAAAAGTAGTATATACTAGCCATATGATCAAAATACTATGTGAGAACTTAGAAGATTGGGAGTGGTGAGCACTCACACATGAAAGATTTGAAGTATTATTAGAATAAAAAATAAAATTTCTAACTGTGATCAGTTAGAAATAGAAACATCAATAAAGATACAGTAACAATAAAATCACAAGACAAAAAGAAACTCTAGAATAATATGCACTGTGAAGTTCAAGAGCATAGCCAGAAAAGGCTCATCTTCATAGACAAAAGTAATGAATAGGCCTGCATTGGCTTTTTAGAGCCTACTAAATTGTTTGGACTTTATTCTATAGATAGTGCATGAAAGCTATAAAAGATTTATAAGCAAGTGAATGGTGCAATTACATTTGTATGTTTATAAAGATAAACTAAGTCCATTGGAGAAAATAGAATAAAGGTAGAGACACTGTCCCCAGTACAAATCTCTAAGCCTGAACTAAAATACAAACACTTATAATTATTAACCTTGCATTTTAAAATAAAGCTCCAGGTAATAAAGTCACTTGTTATTCTTTGACTTCAATTTGAAATTACAACCAAAAGACATGTTTCCTAACATTACAATAACAATGTTTTATTTCAGTCTACTTTAGCTTAAATCTGCACAAAAGTATATAAAAAATCTAGTCATCATCTTAAGTGGTCAACATCTTCAAGTGGAGAATCAACTTTTTCTGGCCTGATTTAATAAGTATTCTGAACTTTTACAAAAGAATATAACATCTTATAAAATTAATTTTACAATGCTGACATTCTGTACCCTTTCATTTTCTTTAAAAAGGTGGCGTACACTTTTAATCTCAGCACTCAGGAGGCACAAGTAGGAGGATCGTTGTGAGTTCGAGGCCACCGTGAGACTATATAGTGAATTCCAGGTCAGCCTGAGCTAGAGCAAGATCCTATCTCAAAAAAACAAAAAAAAGTTTGTCAAATTTAAGGTGTTTTGTTGTTTTTGGTAAACAATAATTAAGAAGATATTCAACCATGAGCTTACAGATTTCTAGTCAACACATTTCTAGAAAATACTACTCAAAAAGTCTGAGTAGGGCTGGAGAGATGGCTCAGCGGTTAAGGCACTTGCTTCCAGTGCCTAAAGCCCCAGGTTCAATTCCCCAGGTCCCACATAAGCCAGACCCACAAGGTGGTGGCCCTGGTGCGCTCGCTCGCTCTCGCTCTCTCTCTCTCTCTCTCTGTCTGCTTGAAAATGAATAAGTAAAATATTTTTAAAAATAAAATCTATTTTTAAAAAATTAAAATTAAAAAAAGTCTGAGTAAATATCTACCAAGTCATCCCTCTACTGAACTAAATAAATTGTTGTATCATTCTTCTCAGTAACACAGGCAGTTCATCTAAATATAAGCCAAAATGATGTTTGGAACTTTTATAACTATCCTAAAGTAAAAGGCGTTTAAAAAAAATGCCTAAGGCCAGAAGTAGTAGCTTACACCTGTGATCATAACACTCAGAAAGCTTAGGCAAGAGAATCTCAAGTTTGAGGTCAGCTGAGTTCTACATATCAAGACACAATCTGAAAGATTATATACGTGTGTATGCATGTACATAAGTATGTATATTCCAAGATATCATAAAGTAGTAAGACTGTAAGAACAGATCTGAAAAATGCCCACTAAATACCTAGAATAATTCCTGGCACAAAGTAAAATCAATATACAGGTCCTGAATGAATAAAGGTGTTTACTTTCAAATTATTGCAAAGAAAATGATAGAAATAGAATGATAGGAATGGATCAATTAAACTGACTTTGAAATATTGGAGCTGCCTTAAAACAGACCAACTTTAGATTTATTTTTATTTAATTGCACAATGAACAAGCCCCAATATTTCAAAACTAAAATCCTTTTAAGCCCATTCATTTATAAGCAACATATCAATTAAAAGTATACACTACTGAAAAAAGGATAAATTAGAACATCATCTAATATAAATAAAAAATTTTATCACACTATTGCAAACACTATAGGAACAAGGAAGAAACACAAAAACGCAATCCAGATGAGAACTGGTATTGGTTTGGATGCAAGATAATCCTTCATATAAGTTTCCAAATAAGAGAAAAAAATACCAGTGTTTTCCTCAATAAGTCAAATCTTCTTATTGAAACATCATCTAACCTGTTGGCATTGTTCTAAAAGGTAACTCAAAGCTGGGCAAGGTGGTGCACGCCTTTAATCCCAGCACTCAGGAGGTAGAGGTAGGAGGATCACCATGAGTTCAAGGCCACCCTGAGACTACATAGTGAATTCCAGGTCAGTCTGGACTAGAGTGAGACCCTACCTCGAAAAACCAAAAAAAAAAAAGAGTAACTGAAGGCCCTCTTCTTAATTCTCCTCCATATATGCACACATAAGGTGAACAGAGCACAACTACAGAAGCCCTAGGAGGTTGCAAAGCAGTTCATTACAAGGGCATTTTCCAGAGCCACTGGGCATTAAAATGAGGGGGTAGGGTTGAGAGAAAAGAAAAAAAGAGGGTTTCTCTCCTTAGAAGATTTCAAGGGAAAGAGAAAGAGAAAATTCACATTTTCAAAGACTAACTTCTCAGACCTCTAAAGCCAGAAACATGCAAAAGAACAAGTGTAATTAAATGAACATTCTTGGGTGTATACTGAAGAAAAATTTCAAGGAACATTAGTTGAATTAAGACAGACTTCAATATAGTAATTTCAATGACATCATAGGTCTTTTTCCCCCTAGTGCTAGGATTGGAATCCACCACCTTGTAAATGTTAGTCTACTACTGAGCTACAGCAAAGCCATGTAGGTCTCAAGTAATGGCAAAAAAAAAAAAAAAAGTCCTTTTCTTGAAATAAGCTATTATTCATTTTTAAATCAGCATTATCTGCTAAATTAATGAATACTAAGTTTACAACTTAAAGATAATGTAATGACTTATACTTGTCTGTACATTTTATTTCACTTCACTAAAGCACAAAAAAATTAAACATGGAAATTCACAATGCAATTTATCATGTTATTTGCATAAATGTCTTTAATGCTAAAATTAAACCACAACTCACAACTTTTAGCAATAAAAAAAATACACAGGCACCTTTGAGTATCCATATTAGGGCACAGATAGGTGAAACTATTGTGATTAGAACTTTTTAGCTCTATACAAACAGACATCCTTGGCCAGGATCATCTTCTATAACTCCAAATCACAATGGTACTTAAAGCAGGTCAGTGCAGTTAACTGCCTTCTCTAGGCCCTTTTCATTTGAGGTACCAAGCTAAACTGGCATGAAGTTGAACACTTTCACTTGATTTTAATTATGTTAACATTAGAGAAAGTTGGGTGAAGGGCATAAGGTAACAGTTCTCTTATTTCCAACTTAGCTATAAATCTAAAATTCAGTTGGTAGAGTAATGCCAAGAATATATGAATTCTTGGGTTGGATCTCCCCAGCACCAGATAAAACCCAATGGGGTGGGGGTGGCACACACCTGGAGTCCCAACTCCCCTCTAACTCAAGTTAGAGGCAGGAGGATCAGGACTTCAAGGTCATCCTCAGCAACATTTCCAGGCAAGCCTTGGCTATGTTGAGACCATATCTCAAAAAATATACCCACAAACTCATTTTCTGAAATGTGAAAATGTCTGATTCAGTTTTTAATTAGAAAAAGTACTTTCCTTTTCCACTAATACCCACACACAAGCCAGTTTAGCTTTTTCAACTTATTCAACTGTCAGATCAGATTTCAACACAACTTGAAAAATTTGAAAGAACTCTGAGATTTATCAGATAACAAGCATACTAAAAATGCATGTTTTGATAACTCTCTGCAAAATTATATTATTTTATTATGATTATATCTGATAAATTTTAGATTTCTTAACATGGTTCTAGTTCATGTTCATCTGGTGGTCAACGTGTGGCCAATAGTGTTTTGGTAGTTCAGAGAAGTATTTAGAGGAAACAACCCTACACAACAATGGATGAGTAGAGGAGTATTCTAATAGTAGACATCAACTAACAAAGATATTTTCATCCCTTTTTTTCTTCACCTCTCCCTTCCCCTGTGAGATGATGTTTAAACCTGGTAGAGTAGTAAGAAAACTGTTGTATTTAGAATTTGTCTTTTAATCAGTTCTATAATCCCAGCAATTCAGGAGGATGAGGTAGGAGGATTTCTTTTGAGTTTGAGGCCAGCCAGGGCAACATAGTTGGAGTTCCAGGTCAGTCTGAGTAAGACCATACCTCAAAAAACAAAAACAGTAACAAGTTTTTCAATTTTACTTGTGCAGTGGTTTGTCAAGACAATCTGTCAATTTATTTTGGCACTTTGGGACTGGAAGGATATAGCTTATTAAAGATTTACTAATCCCTAAATTTGTTTTAAAAAACACAATACTTTTCCAACATAACTTTGTTCTTACATTTTAATCTGCTCACAAAAACACAATTAAAGCATTAAAACTATTCACATCCCCCACAGTATGATTCGATATACTGAAATTACGTGCTTACCAATAATCAAACTTAGCCATTAACTTTTAACATATTAAACTATTTTCTATGCCAAACACCAAACTTTTCTGTCTGCCATGACTATTCTAAATATATGGAAATCCAAGTCCTATAATCCACCACAAAAACAGTCAACTAAGGGCTCAACTCTTAGATGAACACACTTCTTCACGTTAAGCTAAAGCAACGATGCATGTAAATCAAAATACGTTGTCTACAGCGTTTCTAATTTTGTGTTAAGCCACCTCCTCCCACCTGCCCCAAACACTAAGGGGAGACTTCCAATCGAATCCCAGCACATCCTATCAGGTGAGTCAAAGCCGAATGAAGGTAATTTGTCAGATTCAACTGTAGGTAGAGCAGGCGAACGTGTGCACACGGGGGTCCATCTGGACGCTCGAGTGCTATGGACTCCCCACTTGGGGAAAAGTAAAGGCGAGTCGTGGTCTCCCGAAAGGAGCCGTTCGGAACGACCCGCCAGAAGGCACCGATCCGTGTACAAAGGAACGGGCCTCTCCGGGCACCGCACGCCCGTCCGCCGCGGGAGCCGCTCCGACCTCCATGTTGGAGCGCGGCGCCCACCCCGCCCTCGTTTCGCGGCGGCTTCCGAGCGCCGCGCCGGTGACACCCCGAGAGCCGGGGCGGCGGGCCTGCCCCCGGGCCCGGCCACGCGGGGAAGCGCGCGCGCGGGCGGGCCGCACGGGACTTACCGCTCCGGCGGCGGCGGCGGCGGGGGCCCCGGCGGCGGCGGCCGCCTCCTCGTCGTCGTCGCCCGGCGATGGCGGCCCTATCTTGCTGCAGGTAGCGGCCAGCAGGGCGAGCGGTGACGGCTGGGAGTCCTAGGCCGGGGCGGGGGCCGGGGGAGACACGGAGGGAGGCGGTTAGGGCCCGGCCCGCCCGCCCGCGCGCGCAGGAAGTGCGGCTCGCCGTCGCCCGCCCCGGGGCCCGGGGGCCAGCCCGCGCTCTCCGCCGCCGTCGGCTCTCCCGCTCGGCCCGGCGGCCCAGGGAGGGAGGGAGGGAGGGAGGGCGGCGCGCGGGCCTCCGCCTCCGCCGATCCCACCCCGGGAGGGCGCGCACCCTCGCGCACTCACACACGCACAAAAAGGCGGCGGCGGCGGGAGGGCGGGAGGACGGGGAGCGCGCGGGCGCGAGCGGGCGGGCGGGCGGGGTCGGAGCGTTGGCGCCGCGGGCGGGCGGCTCCGGGGCGGGGGAGGGGCGGGGAGGACGGACGGAGGGACGGAGGGAGGGGAGCGGCGAGGGGAGGGGAAAGCGGCGCGAGGGGAGCCGCTCCTCACCTGGGCCGCCGCCGCCGCCGCCGCGCCGTTTCCGTGCTCGTGCTCCTGCTGCTGCAGATACTCTCCGTGGCCGCCGCCGCCGCTGCCGCCGCCGCCGCCGCCGCTGTCCACGTCCAAGGCAGCCATTTCCTCTTGTTTCACGGGCTTTTCGGGAGCTGCGGGCACAGCGGGGGGGGGCGGGGGAGAGGGAGGGGGCCGACCGGTGACTCGGAGCCCGGCCCCGCCCGCCCGCCCTCCCTCCCCCGCCGCGGCGGCGCGCCCGCCCGCCCGCGCCCTCCTCCCTCCTCCTGCGGCTGCCCCCGCCCGCCCGCCGCCCGCCCGCCCGCCGCGGCTGCAGCCCTCCTCCTCCTCCTCCCCGCGCTGCCCCTGCCCCCTCTCCTCTCTCCTCTCCTCCCCTTTCCCTCCGCCGCGCTCGCTCCTCCACCGTCACTCACTCACACACGCCGCCCGCCGCCCGCGGCCGCACACAGGGGGATGCGCTCCCGGCGGACCCTGCCGCCCCGGCCCGGCGGACGGGCGGCGCTGCCGGGGCCGGACGGCGGCGGGCGGCTCTGGGCCTCGCTCACTCGGGCCCGGGAGCCCGCGGCGGCGGCGGCGAGGCTGGCTCTCCGGGCTTTACGTACCGGTCATAGTGTGTTTAGGGCACCTCAGGCGGGGCTCCCCGCCGCCTTACACATGGCGAGCAGCGAAGGCGGCGGCGGCGGGAGAGGATGCGGGAAGCGGCGGCGGACACGGCCGGAGCGGTCCGGGGTTTTTTTTTTTTTCCTATTTTGATTGACTGTGCGGGAAACACAAAAGGTGGAGCCTCCAGCCCAAAAGGGGGGAAGAGGGTGACAGCCCGCCCGGAAGTCCCGCCCCTCTTCCCCGCTCTCATTTGCCGCGACGTCCGCCGTCCGCCGCGCTCATTGGTCCGGACGCCCGTCGGTCGCTCGGGCCGGCGGCGCGCTTCCTGTTTGCCCCCGGGTGGAAGGGGAGAGACAATGAGCGGCCGCGGCGCCGTGGGCTAGCTCCCGAGAGCGGCCGCGGCCCGCGCGTTACCCTGCCGGGCCCGCTCGCTCGCTCGCCGGCTGCCGCCGCCGGGCCCGGCGCAGGCCTCGTCCGCCTCGCCGGCCTTCCGCGCAGGCCCCGCGCTGTCGCGGTCGGGAAGGCGATCTGCCCCGGTGGTTCCGGCTCCTCCATCCCTGCCTCAGCTTCGTCGGCATCTCCCCCGGGCCTCCGGGCTCTCGGAGCAGCCGCGCCGCCGAAGGCCACCGCGCTCAGCCCCGGGGCTGCCGCCGCGGTCGCTGCTGCTGCTGAGCGAAGCGGACCCGCCCCGCCACCCGGGGGGAGGGAGCTGGTATTGGGGGAGACACCCCCTCCGAGGCTGGAGGAGGATTTTCACACACAGGCGGCTCTGATTCACTGCGGGAGCCACCTCATGGCCAACCCCCCCCCCCGCCCCAGCTCCCCAAATGTCTCCCACCCTTGTGCCCTAGAGGTAGGCACCCAAAAAGAAATTTCAAGTCACCTCACACTGGAGGAGAGTCTTAAGGCTGGACAGTGGAACCAAAGCTTAAAAGTATATTTTATACGTGTGTACTCAATGGAACAGAATGCTTTTTAAAAATCATTTTGTTGCATACACATTCTCTACTTATACTGCCAGAGACTCTTGAGTAAGCAAGCCAACTATTGCCAACATTTTTTAGTGACTCATTGAAGTACACCACCTCCCTTGGGGCATTCTGGTTATACTACCCCCCCTCCCCACCAGAGTCAACAAACCTGCCTTCTTTGGCATCCTTGACGCCTAGCTGTCACCCTGGAGGGTGGGGGGAAATGCTTAGGTTTTATGTGTCTATTCTGCCAACCAAGAGACATCACTGCCTATTACCTTTAGATGTGGTTGCCAAGGAAGGTTAAATTCAAGAGGAGGAAACACTGTCCACAATACTTTTATTAGAAATCTGATTCAAGCGAGTCAGTGTTCCAATTATTGCGCTTATTATATTTTTATAATAAATGAGGTTGTGAAGTCCAATCACTTGAACTAGATTTTATGCGCACTAACTAAAAAAAGTCAATCCATTTACAACAGACCAAGTTTGCATCTTGGACCCAAAACACATATTTGTTACCTTATGCTTATAGGATGGGAAGCCTGTGATTACCTGGCTGGTGATTGTGCAAAAGATCATATTTCCAGAGACTTGGAACACAAAAACAAGATTTGAAATTCTTGAAAGTCGTGTTCATTTCTTCTAATAGTCATTCCTTATGGTCCCACATTTCATTAGAAGAATCAAAGCAAAAGCTGTATGTATCTGTGTTGCACTTATTTTAAAATCAGTGGCAGGATTGGCTGATGGGGCAGAGTTAGAAAAAGAATGGATGGCTTAGAAAGCAGGATCAAGATGAAAACAAGGGGTGAGAAGAGGGGGTCACAGTATTGTCACCTGGATGTGTCGAGTGTAAGCTTATTCTCTAAAAGGATAGTTCGTGTATTTTTCTGGAAGTAAGGGTGTTTTATGCCTTTTGTAAATGCATAGAAAGCAAAGTACTTGGCCACAAGAATTAAATTCATCTCTTCATTGATGATAATTATAAAATTACACAAAGAATTTTTCCCCTTTTTGGTCCATAGATGATTGTGCCGTGAAAAAGCACTTCTAATCTTTGTCAGGGGGAAAGATATCTGAATTAACTATTCGTTTGATGCAAAGGCTCTTATGAGATCTATTGGCAAAAGCATCGTGCCCTAACTCCCTCTCAGAGCCACTTGAGTCATCGACACAGAATATCTCAAAATGGCTGAAAATGACCATCTTTCTCACAAGCGCAGTACTGAAGTCAGACCCTGAAATGCAGGACCTTGAGTATTTATCAGTGGTGGAGCCCTTCCTGCATAAGGGTTCAATCTCCAGCGCCACTTATGAAATCTCAAGAAGAAAAGCTGCTTCTCAATGGCACCTACTATAACATTTACATAGGAACCCAGACGCTTAACATGTGTTGGGGGTTTGGGTTTTTTGTTTTATGTTTTTTGAGGGGTTTTTTGTTTTGTTTTGGAAGCAGGATCTCACTCTAGCTCATTATGGAATTTGAATCGACCCTCCTATCTCAGCCTGAGTTTATATGTGTGAGCTGCCATGCCTGGCTTGGGTGTTATTTGTATGTACTCCTTCCCTAGGCTGTCTGAAGAAGGTGTGTGCTGCCCACTGTTTGTGTCATATAAGGAGATCTGAGTGCCATTTTATTTTCCCTTACCCTCATCAATATCCCTGTTTTGTGTGGGTTTTCTTACTGCATTGAAAATGTGATGAACTGGAAAGCCCTGAGAGGTGCTCACACATGGGATCTTAAACTACTCTACAAAGAGAAAAAGGACACTAAAAATATTGCTTGCTCTCCATCTGCAAGAGCAGAGCCATTCTGTATTAAAAACAAGACCAGGCCTGGGGAGATGGCTCAGAGGTTAAAGGTGCTTGCTTGAAAAACAAGACAGCCTGAGTTTACTGGTCCACACCTGAAGGACTATGCCCTTTCTGTCACAACTTCTATTTCCGCATTCCTTCCCTCTTCAACGTCTAAGTAGGCCATATGAAATTGCCAATATCGAATTGGTCCAAAAAGATGGAAATTTTGTACAATTCCAACCTAATCAGTAGTTCGTGAACATAATCTTTGTAGCTAACCTGGTCACACTGGATTTCAGGAATCTTAGTTTGATCTTTGTTCTTATACAGTCACTACCATACATGAGGATTATTCACCTTTAACTAGACAAGCTTATCTTTCATACTTATTACCTGTCTTCTGAAAGACACTTTGAAACAGTTTTTAAACCTAGAGAAAGATAGGTAATTCAAGCTTTTACTGTGTCGAGCCCTTCACATCTTTAGTTTTAACCATCAAAAAACTGTGAAGTAGATCGTATAGATTATCATTTGACAGATGAGGAAACCGAGGCTAAACAAGATGGAACTGGATCATTTTAACAACTGATTTTTTTTAATTTTAATTTTTTAAAATTTATTTATTTTCAAGCAGAGAAATACAGAGAGAGAGAGAGGGAGAGAGTGAGCGCACCAGGGTCACCACCTTGTGGGTCTGGCATATGTGAGTACTGGGGAATTTAACCCAGGGCCTTAGGCACCAGAGGCAAGTGCCTTAACCATTGAGCCATCTCTCCTGGAACTGGATCATTTAAAAATATGTGAGAATCACAATTCAAACCCACATCTCAGTCTCTCCAATATAGCTTTTTAAATGATCAGTTTAAGAAAATCACTTACCTACTACCTGAAAAATAACTAGAAGATAAAGAAGCCACAACAGGGACTCGGTGATAAACAGAAGCCCTGGGCTCAATCTCTAGCAGCCCTCACCCCAAAAGACATATGTAGATAAAAACCAGCACATAAAGCAAGTCTTCAGAATATGAGATTCTTGTGTTAGTGACCAGATATTTCAAGTGCCGTATAACCTATAACCTAGCATAACCTAGCATGTTGTAGATGTTTAATATTCAGAAAGATTGTAGAGACTATTACCTTGTGAGAAAATGAATGGTGAATAGAAAATTAAAATTAACTGATAAATACTGTATGATAAAATTCCTTTGACCTTATAATAATAGTTCACCTCTTTCAAGATCACCTTCCTGAAATGAGTTAGACCCTCATTTTCCTTCAAGCTCCACACCAAGGATATTACTAAGATACATACAAAAAGACTGATGTCCTTACAATCTAAGGAACCTCCTTTTCTTTATCCAGCTCAATGATATTCCTTGGTACTCAAAAATTTCCAATTATCCACAACACTCCTGAAATCATGTTAATCCAGAAACTACCACTAGCTTTCTAAATCTGGACAGTTTTCCAAGAAAAAATAGTTTATATCTGCCTTGTTAATAATGTATCTTAGAAGAATATAGAAAGCTGAACTCTTAAAAATATTTCTGTTTTGAGAGAAAGAATGGCACACTAGGGCCTCTTGCTGCTGCTGCAAACAAGCAAGACGTGTACCATCTTGTACATCTGACATTACATGGGTGATGCGGAATTGAACCCTAGGGCGGATGCTAGAGTCCAGCCCTAAGGTGATTCTGGATCTGAAATTTCAGTCATATATATATATATATATATATATATATATATATATATATATACACGTATACATATATATAAAGGACAGTCTGAGCTTGACAGCTACTGTTTGTGTATGTGTGTGTGTGTGTGTGTGTGTGTGTGTGTGTGTCTGTGCACGCGCGTGCGCGTGCTGCTGATGGGTTACTCTTTCTGCTTGGACCTGTGAAAGGGGACCAGCCTCTTTTACCATTATGGAACTTCCCTTGGATCTGTAACTTCAAGAAATCCCTTCCTCCCCGTAACTGCTCCTGGTTTGGAGGTTCATCCCAGTGGCATGAACTCACAGCGATCCTCCTACCTCTGCCTCCCGAGTGCCACCATGCCCGGCTTCATAAATTCCTCTTGAATATCTCACTTCGACCTCAAGCTCCCAGGGTTCAAAGTTGAACTCCTCCTACCTTCTCTACAGACCCAGGTCTGCCTTGTCTTCTGATGCCACCTCCAGGGGTGACACAGTTGTTTTCTGAGAAGTCAGGTTTGATACATCTCTCCGTGCTTTTCCACACAGGCATCAGTTACTTGGTGTTGGCAAGTTTTCCTGCTCTCTCTCTGTGACCTATTCACTGAAACCGTAAAATTTACTGAACCCCATTCTGCAAGACACTGCATGGTTCCTGCCCTCAAGCAGCGATCATCGTGCAGGAAATAAAACCTAAACATACAAAAATTCAAATAGGGGCTGGAGAGATATCTCGGAGGTTAAGGTACTTGCCTGCAAAGCCTAACGACCTGGGTTCAATTCCCCAGTACCCACATAAAGCCAGATGGTACATGTATCTGGAGCTCGTTTGCAGTGGCTAGAGGCCCTGGCATGCCCATTCTCTCTCTTTCTTTCTCCTTGAAAATAAATAAATCAATTCAAATAGCAGAGATAAGCAGTAAATCATAAGTACACAGTAGTAGCATTCACATGGTCCTGCATTCAACCCCCTCCCAACTGCACTACAAATAAAATAAAATATACCAAATGCATTGCCAAAGAACTGGTCTCAAATTCAGAAATCACTGGCTGTCCATCAGCAGCTTCTGGAAGGCATCAAAGCTTTGCTTTGGCCAGACTTAGACTCCAGACTTAGCTTCCCTTTGTGTTCCACATGGGCCACCGTATTAATGTTCCTTTCCTGGCTCAAGAAAACTTTAATGACTCCCATACAGGGGCCTCTCTCTGTCTCAACTCCTGGTCCCAGAGTTAATCCCTCTTTACCACCAGGACGTTCCTCCCTCCTCTATGCTCCTGGGAACTCCTTCATGACTTTAAGGTCAGCTTGAGTCTTTCCATAACTCCCTAGCTTCCAGCTCTTGGTAACTCCTTCCTCTTTAACTTTCCACTGCACTTCAAGTGCCCCTCAATAGCACTTGTAACCCAGGATTTAGTATTGTTGACCACAATTTAACTGTAAGCCTCTTGTGCATAAGCATCTCTTACCTTCGCATGGTTCTTGAACAGTGATTCTCCAGAGAAACAACAAAGCAGCTTTCTTTGTACCACAGGAACATGTTTTTTGTTGTTTTTTTTTTAAAAAATCTATGACATTTAACTTATTTGAAGAATGTGAGTTTTAAATGCCTTATCAAAAGAAGCTTTTTTTTTTTTTTAGAGGTAGGGGCTCACTCTAGCCCAGGCTGACCTGGAATTCACTATGTAGTCTCAGGGTGGCCTTGAACTCACTGCAATCCTCCTACCAAGTACGGGGACTAAAGGCATGCACTAGCACACCCAGCTAGAAACATTTTTTTTTAATAAAATGGATCCAAAAACATTTCATAATGTTGAGCAAATAAAAGATATCAACAAATAACATTTGAACAAGGCAATGATTTCAATAAGTCATCAATTTGTTATTTTAGGATTAAAGTTTCATACTTCCTATTTTCATGGAGAAACGGTTAGCAATATGACCTATTGATTGGAAAGGGACAAAAAACTAGTGCTCACCAGCTGAACATGTCATTGAGAATTGAAAAGGAAGCTGGGCATAACGCATACGCCTCTAATCTGAGGAAGGAGGATTGCAAGTTCAAGGTCAGGCTGGGCTGTGTAGGGAGACTGTCTGAAAAAAAAAACTGAATTAATTGATTAAGATAAAATAAAAATTTACAAATGCCGGGCGTGGTGGCGCACGCCTTTAATCCCAGGCAGAGGTAGGAGGATTGCCGTGAGTTCAAGGCCACCCTGAGACTACATAGTGAATTCCAGGTCAGCCTGGGCTAGAGTGAGACCCTACCTCGAAAAACCAAAAAAAAAAAAAAAAAACTTACAAAGAAATCTTTGTTTTGTTATGTACCATTTAATATATAAAGTGTATAGCATATATAAATTGTAACAAATTTACATATAAACAATAAAATCTAATTTTAAGAGATTTCTGGTTTTGCTAAATCACTCAAAATTCAAGGGTTCTGTCATCCTGACAGCAAATGTTCTTATTTCTGTTGTAAATATGTATATTTCAGTGAGTTTTTTAAGTCTATCCTATCAAAATTTCTCTAGTCAATATTTTGCCTTTGAGCTGGAGAGATGGCTCAGCAGTTAAGGTGCTTGCCTGTAGAGCAGAAGGACATGAGTTCAATTCCCCAGTCCCCACTGAAAGCCAGATGCACAAGGTGGCACATGCGTCTGGAGTTTGTTTGCAATGGCTGGAGGCCCTGGCATGCCCATTTTCTCTCTCTCAAATAAATGAATAAAATATTTTAAAAAATATTTTGCCTTATAGCATTTGAATTATTTTGTTCTACCATGTTTATTTGATCAGTTTTCCTTTTTTCTCTACTTCAGGCCTTCTGCCTTCACGCTCCTGCGAGATAATCTTCCTACTACATATTTCCTCATACTGAACTGAATAAGCCACTTATCTACTTATGTTCCCAGTTACTCGAGTCATCTCATTCCCTCTTGTATTGACTGACCCTCCCTCTGGTTTTGTATAACAAGCTTACTGCATGTTCCTTCTTCCAAGTCATTGACATATAAAATGAATAAAATTGGTCCTAATATTGATCGCTGGAGCCCATCTATTCCAACCTGTTCCACACTTTGATATCAAAATCCTTAGCTCACTTCTACATTAGCTGGTTGTAAGGTACTTTACCCCAAAGTCCAAATAATTGGCCCATGGCTTTCCTCAGGTGATAGTTATCATTAGACTCAAGTTATTTCACATCAACAAGGCAGATAAGATGTGAGCTCATGCTGCCTTCTTGTCAATTAAATCATAGCTGTCTGATATTCCCAATTGTTGACTTCCTACAAAATCCATCAGTGTCTTCTCCACGATGTTAAATTTAATAATCCTAAATTTTGTACTTAGGAGAAAAGGGATGCTTAGCTAATAATTTAATAAAGTTTTTTTGTTTGTTTGTTTTTTGTTTTTCGAGGTAGGGTCTCACTCTAGTCCAGACTGACCTGGAATTCACTATGTAGTCTCAGGGTGGCCTTGAACTCATGGTGATCCTCCTACCTCTGCCTCCCAAGTGCTGGGATTAAAGGCATGCACCACCATGCCCGGCTTTCCTTATTTTTTTTTTTTAACTTTTTGGGGGAATACTTTAATTTATTTTTTTTTAATTTTTTTAAATTTATTTTTAATTTTGTTTTGTTTTGTTTTTTTCATTTATTTCTTTTTTAAAAAATATTTTCTTTATTCATTTTCAAGCAGAGAGAGAAAGAAAGAGAGAGAGAGAGCACCAGGGCCACCACCTTGTGGGTCTGGCCCATGTGGGTCCTGGGGAATTGAACCAGGAGCCTTAGGCACTGGAGGCAAGTGCCTTAACGGCTGAGCCATCTCTCCAGCCCTGGGGAATACTTTTAGATTTACAAAATGTAACAAAGATAATGCAGCGTTTCCATATATCTTTAACCCAGTTTCCTCATTGTGAGCTGACTAATCATGCCGGTCTACCAAGACAGCCCTGCCACTGGCGCTGAAAAGCCCCACTTCCCAAGAACAGCCTCTCCCAGGCAAACCAAGACTGACCTCTTCGATTACCATGGTACATCTCAAAACTAAGAAACCACCACTGGTGTGTTTGCAAGTGCAATGTCCCCCTCAGTCTCAGGCCTGAACACACTTGTCCCCAGCTCGGGCTCTGTTTGGTGGGTGGCAGAACTTTGAGGCAGGAGACATGGCTGGTTCTCTGAGATGTGAGGAGCCTCAGTTATAGCTGCCAATGCCAAGAGCTCCACCATGCCTCTCCCCATGACAGACTAAAACCAAAAGTGTGAGCTCAAATCAGCCTTTCCTCCCTTCAGTTGCTTGTCTTGCCAGGTACTGGGTCACAGAGACACAGGAACGATGCACTGTCTAACCTTCATTCTGTGGGCAGGTTGGCAGCACATCTGTCGAGACATATGGCATTTCCATTATATTCACACTGCATTGTGGGCTTTGGGGCTCTAATTTAGTTTTACACTCTACAACTGTTATGGACTTTAAACTCCAAAGGATGTGTTGTTTTGAGTAAAAGGGATTAAATCAAATCATTTGAACAAGACCATATAAATCAGAAGAAATTTTTTTACTCTAGATAGAGCTCACATTATTGTCCCCAAAAGGACAAAATAAAAATTGCTTCAAATAAAAAAAAAACTAAAATTAGTTAAGGGAGCTGGGGAGCTGGCTCAGCGGGTATGAGGGTCCCAGGAGTGGCCAGAGTTCAATCTCCAGAGTGCATGTTTTGCTTTGTCTTTAAAATAAAAAAAAGCTGGGTGTGACCATGCATACCTGTAGTGAAGACAGGCTTGCTGGGCGGCCTGTCCACTGAGAACTGCAGCTTGAAGCTCCAGGTTCAGGGAGACTCAGAGGAGGATACCTGACCTTCTCCAGCCTCACGTGCTTGTGCCTGGGGCATGTGCATACGTGCATATACCTCACACACTCATCATGCTCACAACACACATACCAAAAAGGACATTTTTTAAACTTTTCAAGTGCCAGAGATCATTGCCCAAGTTACCTTTGAAGCCATGAAACTTGTCTTTCATATACGTTTTCTTTTGTAGACATTGGATTATATACTACGATAAGCTAATTTTAACTAACTTTAAAATTCTGATATACCATGAATATCCTCCTGTATAATTAAACATCTCTGGCATTGTTTTTAATTCTTGTGTAAAATTTCATAGTACAGATTATATATTATTTAACATACTTATAGATAAACATTTTCACAGAGCCATGATAATTTCTGAAGAATAAATTCTTTAGTATATAAAGCATATACCTATTTTTAAGGTTTCTTTCTTACTTTTTCCTTCTCTCTCTCTCTCTCTCTCTCTCTCTCTCTCTCTCTCTCTCTCTCCTTTTGTGACATAGGGTCTCACATTGTAACCTAAGTTGGCCTGGATCATTATTAGGCCTGCAACTTGCACCAACCCTGCCCCAACCTCCTAAGTACTGGTATCATGGTTATACACAACCACTTTAAGTCCAATTTTAAGGTTTCTGATATGCATTGCCAACTTGCCCTTCAATATATAAAAATTTACTAGTTCATACAATTGAAACTTATAAAAGTACTCATTTCACAACATACTAACTCAATTTTCTTTTTAAAGGCAGTGTCTCTATTCTATTGAGCCATTCGTCATTTTCTTCTTGAAGTGACATTAAATTTTCTCTTTCAACATGTTTCAAATATCTTTTCCTCGGTGTTTCATTTGTCTTTTAATGATATCTTGATATTCAGAGGTATGAACTGTTGTCTTGCTTTCTGCCTTTGGAAGTCAGTTTGGGGTTTTGGTGGTTTTTTTTTTTTTTTGTTTTTTTTTTTTTCCGAGGTAGAGTCTCCTTCTAGCCCAGGCTGACCTGGAATTCCCTGTGTAGTCTCAGGGTGGCCTTGAACTCATGGTGATCCTCCTACCTCTGCCTCCTGAATGCTGGGATTAAAGGCGTGTGCCACCACGCCCGGCTTTTATTTTATTTTATTTATTTATTTTTTGTTTTGGTGGTTTTGAGTTTGGAATTGATTTGATTTTAATGTGGAGCTCAGGACTGAATCTTGCCTGTTCCCCCTCCGCCTCAGGCAGCCTTTCCTCCAGTCCTGGAGTTCTGTTCTCCCAGCAAGTTGGCATAGTGTTCCTTCCTAGGAATGAGGCAAATCTTCACAGCCCAAGGTTTCACAGAGTTTTTTAAGAAATTGACAAATTCAAAGGCACATTGACATGAAAACCACCAGATTCAGGCAGCCTTCCACCTTGAAGGAAACAAAGTACAAAGACAGTAATAACACTCAGTTAAAAAACTCTTTTCTACAATTCAGCTCCAAAACCTCAAAAAGGTCTGTTTTACTGCTTTTGGTGTGGTAAGCAAATGAGGATTCCCAAATCCACTGGCTTGAGCCGCCCTCTCCTCCAGGCCTGCTCCCTGAGCGAGGAATCCTATCCTGGAATCTCAGGTCTGCCTCAGGGAGGCTGAGATTTCTCTTCCTGTTCCTTCTTCTCTTTGCCTCCATGTTAGGACATTTAAAGTAATGACAGTTTGAGCCGGGCGTGGTGGCGCACGCCTTTAATCCCAGCACTCGGGAGGCAGAGGTAGGAGGATCGCCATGAGTTTGAGGCCAGCCTGAGACTACAGAGTGAATTCCAGGTACAGCCTGGACTAGAGACTCTACCTTGAAAAACTAAATAAATAAAGTAATGACAGTTTGAGGATAAATGTCAGGACTGAATGTTAACAGAAAGAACCAGAAAGATTCAAAAACCTTCCTCTATTTTTTAAAAATGAAAATGTTTAAAGTCAAAAGCTTTACAATGTCTACATTAAATGTAAGTAAAGAAAAATTTTAAAAAAGGAAAAACTAGAATTAAAAACAAAAGCCTGATGTACAGGTAATCATATTTTGCTTCTTTTTCTTTGTTAAATTGACTCAAAATGTATATGGTATAAACATGGTGTTTTGAAATATGTACACACCATGGAATGACTAAATTCAGTTAACATTTTATATAAACTTTCATATACTTATCTTTTTTAAGTATATTAAGAACACTTAAAAATCTACTGTCTTGGGGCTGGGGAGATGAAGTAGCAGTTCAAGTCGGTTGCATACAAAGCCTGCTGGCCCAGGTGCAATTCCCCAGCACCTGCATAAAGCCAGATGCACAAAGTGGTGCATACATCTGAAGTTCATTTGTAGTGGCAAGAGGTCCTGGTGTGCCCATCCCTCTCTCTTTCATTTTCTCTCTCTGCTTGCAAATAAATAAAAGAAAAAAGTGACTGTCTTGGCAATTTTCAAATATACAATACATTGTTATTAGCTTATAGTCACTTGAATTCACTCGACCTACCAAACATTTTACATTCTCCTGGAAGCTCTCCCCACTTCTGCTGCGGTCCTCTGCAGCCACCATTCTACTGCGTTTCTATAAGGTCAGCTTCTTGAATTCCAAATATAAGTGAGATCATGGGGTATTTATCTTTCTGTGCCTGACTTACTTCATTTAGCATAATGTCATAGAACTGTGTCTAATTCTAAAGCTATAAATCAGAAACAACTCAATATTCAGCCAACAAGGCCAGATCATATCACTGGTTCCAACAGGCTAAGCCCAGCTCCTGCTCAATGAAGCTGTGTTATAGAAATATTTTCATTAACACTTGTAAACTGCCTGCTTTCTAGAGTTTCCCGCTGGTGACCTTATTTTGCCATCCAGTTTCAATATTAATGCAGCATGGAAGGGGAGAAGGGAGGTACTAGCCCGAGCTGAAGCTGGGCTCCAGTCCAGGATACAGATTCGCCTGGGCATGTCCAGGGGACTTGCCAGGAGTTTCTCCGCAGGAGGGATCCAGGAGGCTCAGAAAATAACATCCCAAGGCAGTGGGTGTGGGGGACACATCACAGTTCTCAGAATCACCAGGGAAACTTTGAAAAATATGGGCTCCCTGCACAAACCCATCCCTCTTTCTGGCCATGTGTGTGTGTGTGCGTGTGTGTGCACATACACATAGGTGCATCCTAGCTAGAAGTACTGTTCAGTGCCTGCTTGCCCCTGGCCTCTGAGCCTGCTAGGTAGCTCTGAACACTGGAATCGCTTGTCATCAGGAATTCTTAACTCTAGGCAGTCCAAGAATAGGTACAGCAGCCCAGGAACTCCCTGGACACACAACTTACTGAGTGTATGTGTTTATTTTTCTGAAAAGAGATCCTGTGTGTTTCATTCTCAAAGGAAGTTATGCTCCTCAAAAGATTCACAACTTTTGCCCTAGCAACTGCCAAAAAATACTGGGGCAACCGATTTTTGTAAGATTCTGAAAATGCTACTAAACAACAACAAAAAAAGGTTATTTTTTAAAAAGTTAATGTGACCCTTTACTTTGGTATGTGTGTGTGGTGTATATGTGTGTTCACATGTATGTGCAAATGCATATATACGTGTGGGTGTGTGGTTGTGTGTAGAGGCCAGAAATTGATGTTGGATGCCTTCTTCAATTGCTGTCCACCTTTTCTTTTGAGAAAGGGTCTCTCTTGAACCCAGAACTTGGGATTTAGCTAGTCAAGCTCTCCAGCTTTTCCTGGGGCGCTCCTATGCCTGTTTGCCAAGCTCTGAGATTACAGGCAGGTGGCCATGCCCACCCAGCATTTATGTGTTAGGGATCCAAGCTCAGGTCCTTGTCCTTGCACAGCCAAGCGTTCTACCAACTGAGCCATCTATCCAGCCCCATGTGCTTTATTTTTATCTTGGAACTCCAGTGACCTGAAAAACATTGATTATGTGAAGAATATGAAATCCTACCTTTGCTTAAGCCCCATTCAAATGCTTCCAGCTCCTCTCCAGCCAAAACTTATTGTTCCCTTATCTTAGGCCTCATTTGTGACACCTAACTTTTTATCTAGCATTTTAGACATGAACACACATGACATATCTCTTCTAATTATAGCCTTTGAGAGAAGGAATTGTGTCTTGTCTATCATCTTTCTAGTTTACAGTGCTCAATATAGCACATTTACTTAGTTATGATTAGATGAATGAACAAATCATAAATCTATTGTATCTGTCAGACTTTCATAACTCTGCTAAAAACAACTAACTTTATTTCCTTGTCCATTGTTCATTATAAATATATTCCTTATAAATGATACTGATCTGCTCAATAAATTTACCTATTCAGTCAGCCAATATTTGTCTATGTTCTCTCTTTACTTGGTTATGTACTCTTTGAAGGTAAGAATCACATATAAGCCCAAATTATGTAAACCTACATGCCTCTTGTGAAGAAAACAAGGTCCTGCTGTGTATGTGTCTCACAGCATGGATATACCTACCTCAGGGAGATGTTTTATAAGACACAGATCTGGACTGAGCAGAGGCTTGGAGAAATGGGAGGGAGAAAATAAAATATAACTACTAAAATCAGAATTAAGTAAAAGAGCCAAATCATGAGATTATGGATTAGAATTTTAAAGAGGAGATATGCCCGAGGGAGAGAAGCTGAACCCGTCTATAGGAGAGAGTCAGGGGCAGCCTAACCTCAGAGACGGTGTGGCTTGAGGTTTAGATTTGGCTCCACATGGGCTCTGCAAGGGCTGCCAGGGTTTTGCTAACACTACTACTCTATTTGGCTTATTCCAGATTTGTGTCAGACTTTTCTTGGGCCTTGGGCTCAAAAATCTCTGACGACAGTTGGTGAGATTAGGTGGCCTGTTTTCAAAGTGTACAAGCAGAGTACTTGTAAACTGATCAGAGGCACCCAGGGAGACTTGGCACCTTTCTCCTCTTTTTCTTCTTTTCTTCTCAGTTTAATATGGTATTTACTCACCTGTTCGTCCATCCACAGGTGAATGCACTCCTAGATCCAGCCAATCAACACCTCTAGCAACTGTATGACTTGCTGACCATTGCATCTTAAGGAGAGAATTGTGTTATAGAATGGTTCTGAGGATGTTGATTGATGACAGTGGGCACAGTCACAAATGTCAGACCAACTATTCCACAAGCAAGGTTCAAGTTAGGGAGTGTGAAAGTCATAGAAATTAAACCTAAGCCAGTAGCTGGCTACATGGCTATCAACGACTGTAGCCCCAGGACCCAGGTATAATTTTAGGGTTAATACACTTAAATTAATGTTACATTGTCCATTTATCTTACTATGAGTTTAAAGTATTCATTAGTAGTTCAACAAGCTTGTATGCCTATGTGTAGGATTCATCATTAGAACAAAATCCCATTTTGGAAAGTTACATTCTAATTGGAAAGAGCCCCCTGGGTACTTAACACTGCTACATTCCTCATCCCCTCAGCCTGAGGTTCTGAGGCTCTGACTACGGAGAAAGGCTCTAGAATAGAAACTGGGAAAGTACTTGTGGATTCAGGAGCTCAAGCCTTCTTAATTCTGCAAGGAGGAAACAGACCCAAAAAGCAAAAGGACTTGTCAATGTCACACACTGGGCTCAGAAGTGTCCTTTGACCTCTTCCTCCTAGCCTAGTTCTTTTGATCATAATAACCCCTACCTACACACACACACACACACACACACACACACACACACACACAGAGAGAGAGAGAGAGAGAGAGAGAGAGAGAGAGAGAGAGAGAGAGAGAAATGATACATTGTGTGGGATCCCATAGACCAAAAGAGCTAGAGGTGTGGTGGGCCATAGACAGGAGAGCTCACACTTGGGAATAACAACAGAGAGAACCGAACAGCTGGTTACTTGGGAAATGCACCCTGGGCTATGTATTTAGGTTCCTCAGTATGACATCATCCCTATGACCCCAACACAGGAGTAAAGCACAGGTAGTGACAGGGGGTGTTCTGAAAGTAACAATGGCTGCAGGCTGGATGATCATGGTTAGAATGTTTGAAAAATATGTTCCATAAATAAATCCATTTATATGCTTTACTTTATTTGACTATTTCTATATTTTCTGTCTCAATTTCCTAGGATGAGCCAGTTTTGAGAGGGTTCAGGGTCGTCACAGTTGGGCTGGACTAAGCTAAGAGGAAAGAATTTTCCTAGATCTCATTTCCTATTGGAAACCATTGCCTGAGCCCATGGTTCTGATGAATACGGGACACAGATAACTGAAGCCCAGGAAGCTTAAACTTGCCTCCTATTTTAAAAGAGATTTTGTCTTTAAAAAGCCCTTATTACTTCAAGGCCAGCCTGAGACTACATAGTGAATTCCAGGTCAGCCTGGGCTAGAGCGAGACTCTACCTCGGGGGAAAAAAAAAAAA
>PVHP010015510.1:0-37205 GCA_004024765.1 Zapus hudsonius
ATATGCTTCAAGGGTTCATTATTGCATCCTTAGGATTCAATTCAAGTCTGCTACATAGCAAATTTTTAGCAAATTGAATAAACAGACAATAGTCTTAGTGAATAATCTCTTTTAGTTAGCTCGCTATATGTCTTTCTCAAGTTTATTATGGATATCTATGTATGTTAAAAGTAGCTTGGCCTAAGCTTCCTGATACATATTCTGAATTTGCCTTTGGTAGAATATACTTTTGGAAACAAAGTTGTTGATTTTTAAATTAGTATGAATTTAAGTTATTTTTATTTTAAAACACACCAGTAACAATGCTTCATATAAAAACCATCATAAGGGAAATATATTTTTACTCAGAATTTCTAAAACAAGTATAATGAAGAAAATATTACCAATCATCAGAAAGTGGTACAGGTCTCCAGCTTTCAGAGTTCATAACATGCATGTATCCATGGTTATTTAGAAATACTTGGATATCACTGTAATAAGAAAGCAGAGGAGAAGAGAGAAAAGAAGCCAAAAGGAGGGTGGAGAGACAAAGAAAACAGTAGGGGAAAAATAAGAGTAAAATATAATGATATATGTGTACTAAAACCTCACAATGAAACTCATTATTTTATATACTGACTAAAAATAATAAAAAATAATCTGTTATATTCCAAAAAGGTTATGTATGAGCAGGAATTTAACAGAACTATAAATACCCAATGATTTTTATGAAAATATATCCAACCACACACAATTGTTAAAATTACTTTTACACCCAGGTTGTCAAAAATAGAGTTTTAATAATATTCATTATGAATGAAGATATGGAAAAATAAAGCTGCTACTAGCAACAGGAGAGGCTATTGGAAAATGTCCTGGTAGAGAGAAACTTCATTTTATTTAAAAAATTAACTTGCATTTTCTATAATCCACCAGTTCCACTTCCAACATCTATTTCAGAAAAATCTTCAGAGAAAATAAGAAAAATAAGAAATAGCAATTTTAAAGAAAGAATTTAAATTTCCTTCACCTTCCAGGTATATAAACAAAGTGACATGAACTCAGATGTTTGCTTGAGCCGGCTTGTGCTAAGAAACAAATGGAGACTTCCACATCAATCATGTGCATAGTAAGAGAGTTTAAAAAATGAAATAAGGGTGAAGAGATGGCTCAGTGGGCATAGATTGCCGTGCAAGTGTGAGGACCTGAGTTTAGATATCCAACACCTATGTAAAGTCAGACATGGAAGTTCCTGTCTGTAATCCCAGTGTTGCTATGGAGAGATGGGAGGTGGAGGTGGAGAGAGGAGAAAGTAAAGTCAACATGGAAAGAAGTGTAGCAATCAGAGACATATACAGAGACAATATCGTGATGACGTCGTTACTTTTGGATCCATTCATCTCTAGGGGCAGCTCCACGCTTCTAGTTTAAGTGAACTGATATCTTGTCTCTGCATGTAAATGGGCTGTTTGGGATTGGGCTTCAGTGTCATGGAAAAGAAAGTATTTTTTTTTTTAACCTAGAGCTCTTTTGTAAAAATCTTGTCTGATTATGTTGGAGATTCTGAAAATTCTGCAGCCCTCAAACTACTTTGGATAACCTATATGTCCTGAAACTAAGCTGTGATTACTTGAGCTCATACATGAGAATTCATTAAGGAAGAACCTATATAGTGCATTGTCTTGTGCTAAAAAAAGTGCTATTGGTGATGGAGTCTTTTCATTTCCCAGCGTAAAAAAATGTTTAAGCTAGAATCACAATGAGAATGAGTTGGCATTAAAAAGTACTCAGCAGTCTGTTGTTTGTTTCTTTGATTTGATTATTATTATATTCAATATTATCATATTATATGTAATCCACAAGGTTGAATATTTTATAGATGAAAATTCAGTTAACTTGCCAACAGAAACAGAAAAATGTAATTGTCTCTAGTATTATATTAAACCACATGATGTTTTACATACTTACTTGTCTTTCTATATTTTAATTGCCAACATCTCTTCTAATGATTTATGCTATATCATTGATATCTGCTTTAAAATATCCCTTTTTTTTCGAACTTTGATATCTTCATTTGTTCAATGCAATGATGACCTTTAGTTTAATGGTTAGCTTGATACAGCTTAATCTCTATAAGAAGTGTCACCTAGAGGAAAGTCTTTGTAGACAGTCATATTATGTGACTTTGCTCTTTTGCCAAAGAATCTGATATAGACATCTATCTGGTCATATTTCCTCCCTATGAACCAGCCTGGCAGGGAGAAATCTTGAAACTTGAGAAGCCATCTTCTATCCATTTTCCATGCAGGTGAAAGAAAGCATATGTTCAGAGAGAATCAGAAATGGAGAAAAAGCAAGGTTGGGTTTCTTGGTAACTATTTGCTATTTCAATTGTCCCCTGAATCTAGTTACCCTTGAGCTCAGTGAGCTACTTAATATCCTCGTAATAGATTTTTTTTTCCTTTTCCTTAAGCCAGGGTGAAATGCTTGCTGTCTGTTACTATTATGAGAACTAAAGCTAAGCCATGTTATTAGCAATTGAAGAGCCTCCTATAGAGTCATTTGGGAGCCGTAAATCCCTCTCCATGTTTCACCTTGTTTCTCCCACAAAGATGACATTAGTATTTTCTCTTTGCTGTTCTTCATAAGCAGCATGATAATGTCCTTTAAGATTTTGGGCCCTATAGGCTGCATTTTTCTATTTTGAATTATATTTGTTCCAAGTTCAGGTGAATGAGCATAGTCTGTCAAGCATTCCTCTGAGCACACTTCTCTTTTGGTCCCTTCTTGAGCCCTTGGGGCTTTCCTTAAATCCAGATAGTTCATACTCTCTGGTTTATTGATCTCAATGCTGAGCTCACTCTATGTTGTACCTCTTGCATTCTTTCTTTCTTTATATTTATTTATTTATTTATTTTTTGGTTTTTCAAGGTAGGGTCTCACTCTAGCCCACTGGGTTTTGGTAAAGTCATACCTACTGATGTTAACTATTCTGTGTACTACTTGTCCTGCAAAAATAGTTTTTCCCTAACTGTTTTCTCATAGATTTCATTTATTCTTTAATTCTTCCTTTTCTTCTTTAACTTAGTCCCTTCTTTCAATTATGTAGTGTTTTTATTTCTTTAAGTGTTCCCAAAGTCTTAACCTGCTGCCTTCTTATTGGCCAGTGCCTGTTTCCTGCATGCCCTTGGTCTGAGAGAATGAGATCCCAGCCCATTCACATGCTCTGGCCGGCCTCCTTAACTATGAATGACTTCTGGGAAATGAGTATAAATGTGACTTTTGTAAGCACAGGGATTGAAAAGGATGAGACTGTTTTAACTTACTTTCTCCTATATGTATGCCTATATCTCCAATATTTATATCTATTCATATCATCTAATCTGTTTATGTAATTACATCTTGATTTGTATACAAATAAACATTAAGCTAAAAGAAATAAAGGAGACCACTTTATCCAAAACAAAAGGGAACAATTAAAAACGAGTATATTACAATCCTAAATATATACACAGTAAACAGAGGTATACCAAGTTTTATAGAGAAAAATCCAATAGACATTAAATCAGACATAAACCTGCCTAACACTTAATAGAGGGTGACATTAATACCCTACCATGGTCAATAGACCTATCATATAAACAGAAAATAAATACAGAAACAATTCACAAAATGACATCATAGATCAAATGGACTTAACAGACATCTATGGAATGATCATCTAAACTACAAAATTCACATTCTTTACAACAGCCCACAGAACCTTCTTTAAGATAGATTATATATTAGGCACAGAATATCTCTACAAATTTAGGTAAATTGGAGTAACTCCTTATATTATATCTGACAACAATGCAATAAAGCTAGAAACCAACTATAAGAAGAACAACAGAAAATATACCAACTTTTGGGAATTGAACAAGACTGACCAATGAGTGGGTCATTGAAAAAAAATCAAGAAGAAGATTAAAGAATTATTAGAACTGAAAGAAAATGAAAACAACACACACCCAAACCCATGGGACACAATGAAGAAAGTCCTAAAGAGGGAAGTTTATAAGAGCTTACATTTCAGAAATAGATCGCAAATAAATAAATAACTCTATGACCCACCCAAATGCTTTGAAAAAAAAAAAAAACAGGAACAAACCAAACCCAAAAGTACCAGATGGAAAGAGATAAGATCAGAACAGAAATCAATGATGAAACAAAGAACTGCTTCTAAAATATAAACAACACTGATAAAACCCTAACCAAATTAACCAAAGGAAAGAGAGAGACCTTAATCAACAAGATTAGAGAAGAAAAAGGAGATGTTAACAATTGCTAGCAATGAAATTGAGAAAATCAAAAGGACATATTTTATGAACCTATATCCCACTAAATTGGGATTTGAAAGAAACTTGAAAGAAATAGATGAATTTCTTGACCCATATGACCTACCAAAGTTAAACCCAGAAGAGATAAATAATCTAAATAAGAGTTATAATATCTAATGAGAGTGAAGCAGCAATTAAAAACCTCTCAACCATAAGAAATTTAGGTCCAGATAGAGTCACTGCTGAATTCTACCAAACCTTTACTGAAGAACTACAACCACAGGGGAAATGAGGGTGGGAAGAAAGAAGGATTCACAAAACTAAAGATGGCATGGAACAGTGAAATCTTCTTTGTGGCTAATTAAAAGATACAATTCTTTTAAAATGAGTGAGAGAGACAGAGAAATAAAAACAGAGAGAGAGAGAGAGAGAGAGAGAGAGAGAGAGAGAGAGAGAGAGAAAGAAAGAAACTGAATGGTTTTAATAACGTGGCCTGCTGGTGTGGAGGAAATTTTACCCTAAAACCATAGCTGTTGCTGGTAATTCTCAGTGCCAGAATTGGGTCACCCATCCCCAGTGAGATGTTAGTCAGGGAGGCCCATGAATTCCTTAAAACAATGCAGACATTACCAAAGCACTTGGTTACCACAAGAACTGGACCCTAGACCCTATTGATGAAGACACCACAGGCTGTAGTCACATAACATTGAGAAATCAAGTTGGAACTGTGATAGAAGTCAGCTCCCTCCTGGGGAACTCTCCTAGTGCTGGAACTTGCTATGGGAGCCACTGTGGGATAAAGGTCACTGTGGTAGTTGGAATAGATGTCCCCCAGTAGTTTTAGTTATGGTGAATAAGGAGGGGAAAGGATAGGCTATGGAAAGGGGGTTGGGAAAAGAGGGAAAGTAAACAAGTCATGGTCAGGAAAAGTTGTAGAAAGATTCCAATAGTAGGCTGGATGGAGAAAAATACAGGACAATTCTAAAACCCAACTGAGTAATACATACACAAACAAAACCAGCATGGAGTATGTGATGGTTAAGTTTTGATGTCAACTTGACCTTTCTAGTAATCTTGGTTGGGTCTCTGAGGATGTTTACAGGAAGGAAGCCTCTCAGCAAGGGGCAGGATGTAAAGAAGCTCAAAGGAGCTAGAAGTAAACATCCTTTCCTGTGTGGGCAGTGCAGGAAGGAAATTCCAAAGACCCAGGAAGCCATTAAGTCTGGGGAAGGGTTGCAAGACCCCACCCTAAGGCTATATAAAGGAGAAGAAAGTCTCTTTGGTCCCCCTGCTTGTTCCCTATTCTGTGTGTGTGGTGTAGGTGATGGGTTTTTCTCCCTGCTTGGACCTGTGAAAGAGGGCCAACCAGTTTCACTGTTATGGAACTTCCCCTGGATCTGTATCTTCAATAAATCATTTCCTCCTATAACTGTGACTGGTTTGGAGATTCATCCCAGCAGCGTTTGGCTGACTGCTACATCTGGCTGAACACACAAACTGCTTGCTGCATTAGATGTGGGGATCCTCCTGTCTTATTGACACATTTCTGTAAGTCCCTAATAAATTGTACTTTGTGCATGCTCACTTCTGTCTGCATCTTTATTCAGTCTTCCAAACCCTTGTCTTTTTGGTGGCTGGTTCTTATCACTAGGGTGTTTATTATTATTTTTTTTTTCTGAAACAGTACAATAGAAATGTTTCCTTTATCCCTATGCAGTTTTCAGATGGTCCTCAAGCCCTATCACTGACGTTCGTGTGTACTTTCCTTAATACCAGTTGTAATGTTGGACCTTTACGTGGGAAGTATCTAGTGAGTATTTCCCCAGTATGTCCTTTAGGTTTTCATTTCCAAATTCAAATTTCAAGTCTGTCACCGTTTCCTCTGAGCCTGGCTGTCCATTGTAATATCTTTTACAACAATCACAGTGCCTTCTATGGCAATTGTTTTCTCTCTGGAGAGAGAGGAAAAAAAACTTTTTTGACCTTAGCTTTCAAAGTATGGTTGTTTATTGGGTCATTCTTTATCATTTCAAGCTCTGCTTAAAATTCAATTTTTCTGAAGCTCTGTGGCTCCCACGGAATGGCATGCTTCCAGGGATTTGCATTGCAGCGCTCAGGCCACAGAGTTCCTCCAGGCGGAGTCAATAATCAGTATTCGAACCATGTGACATCCTGCTAGGAAATAGTCTGCCTTCCTTCTGATTCGTCCATCAAAAGCAATTTTTGCATGAGGATGTATTATTCTCTGCCCAAGTTTTCCTTGACTTCCTGTAGAGTGGAGATGCCAGTCAGGTTTGCCTGTTTACTTTCAGTTTTTATAAATTCACATCTATTGTCTTCTACCTTCTATTCCAGCTATTTCTTGCTGGTTAGTCTTTCAAGTGTCTGTTTGTTATTAGTAGCTGATCAGCTCACTTCTAACAAGACACAGACTCTCTCTCTGAAGGATGTGATGTACTTGGACTCCTGACGCTGCAGCTGTCCCTTCTCTGCCTTTCCCTGATTGGCCAGACTCCATGCTCACTGCCATCCTCACCCTGCATCTCTCATTTCTTGTTTTCACCTGGGGGGTTCTCTGATACCCCAACTTACTTGACAGAAGGGGTCACATTTGCATCCCAGAGGTCTACAGTTTTATTCAATTTGATCAGTGTCATAAGAAAATACACCTTTCTACATAGTTCTCAGGTTATCACACCATCATGAGTAGAACGGTGTCACTTAAATTACTGAATACTGTATAGCACTGGTAAAAAAGCAGTTCATGCTTGAGAAGTTATCTTCTCTGACCTAGAAGTCAACTTCAGCGGGAAGCATGAGAGAGAAAAGAGAAACGAAATTTGCTCTGGTCTCTCATGTTACCAACGTGTGACAGATGTCCCAGATAGATCACATTGACATCTGAGAAGAATTTCTCCTCACACAGTCAAACAGGAACAGTGGTAATATAAATCTTGGCCTGCTGCCTCTTCCTCCTGTGGCTGTTGTAGAAAGGCTCAAATTGAAAAGAAAATGCAGAAACCTTGGGTTTTCTCTGTGATGAGTTTCCCTCAGACCTATGACATGTCAATCTCTGCCTTTCCAGGTTACCAGGGTACAAGCCTGTGAAGAGAGACCCCTCGCCTTTTCTAGCCGTATCTCTCCTGGATACTCCTTTGTGAGAAATACTGAACTGGAGCCCCAGGCACACGCTGCTGCTTTGGTCCTTTTCTGTGATCTGAAAAAGAGGCAGAGAGAAAGGTCAGAGAACAGCTGCTCCAGTTCTGGATGAATTCCCGCAGCACATACAGCACACCTCTGGCTACCACTGCTTCCAGAGTCAAGGTGTGAGCACCAGGTAGCCTCTTACTTCCTCACAGTAGGATGTTTTCTTTCTCTGGGCCTTTCACAGTTCTTTTAGACAGTAGAGGAACCTCATGGTTGTGTGTCTGGTCAGAAGATGCATGACCACCAGCATGGTTACTTATTATTGATATGCGTTGCCTCCAGGGAGCCCCTATTCCTGGGTAGAAGTCATATTGTTCTATGGAGAAAGAAGAAGCTACGTTAAAAACATTCTAAGCATAAAGTCTGCTCTTCATGCCCCAGCTGATGTATTTATCTCGTCTGTACACACAGCACTCTGACTTCATTGTGTGCTGCTAGAATCACATTCCAGGGCTGTGTGGTCGATATTACGCAATTCCTCTTTGCCAGTTTCTGTTCTGCCAATTTTTTTTTTTGGAGCAAGCTCATTATGCAAATGAATCTGATAATAGATTATTCATTTTAGTCAGACACAATTATTTATTTTTGTGCATGGCCCCAGTGACTTGGACCAGCTCAGTAACAACTCATTTCCTATCCAGTGAGGAGACCTAGGAGGGGACACTATTCTGATGCAGGTCACTTGCTCTGATGAGCATCCAGCCTCTTCAGGGAAAGTCACATTTGAGCTGAGGCCAACTATTTGTAGGGAAAAGGCCAGCTGTTGCTGCCTATCAGCTGCTGTCAGATTCAGAGGCTGTGTCACAGGGCTGGAGGAGTGATGGCACTTAGAGCAGCGAGGATATTGTTGAAATGATGGTTTGGAAGTAGGTGATAAAGAAGCCTGCTTACTTCTGCAACTGCAACATTTTCCTGTTTGTGCCACTTCTACTTCTGAGGATGGGTAAAGGAAGCCTGTAAAGGAAGCAGTAGAGGCAAGTAGGAAGAGAGATTCTAGAGGGTTTGGACCTCAGGATAAATTGAAAGAAAATAATGCTATTGATCAGAAATAGAAAGGCTAGTTATCCCTAACATTTTCCATTTTTTCACATGTTGTGATCTTATTGCTACTGGGCTTTTGCATATTCTTACTGACTTTCACTCTAATTTCATACTATAGTTATTAGTTTAGAGATATCGCCTCACAATTCTTCCCTAAACATTACCGCTCCAATTTTACTCTAGAATAGAATAGGCATCTGTATCATTCCTTTTAGAGAATCAACTGCATTATTTTCCATATTGTTTATTTCACTTTGTGGGATTACTTGCTAAATTTCTGATCCCTCACCCAGGAAAGTAAAGACCATGTCTGTGTTTGCATAAACACAGTCAGCACTTAAATAAGTGCTTGGGAAATGGTAGCCACATGATAAATATTTGTGGAATAAGTGAATGAATGATATGAAGTTGCAGTGGGAGATCAGGCTTTGTTTTGGTTCTTAAATGTCTCATTGAAAACAAAAACATTCATGTAATTTTATGCTAATAACAAATTATCTCTTATATTAGAACACAACATCTTTTCTACTATGTAGTAGTGCCAATTTGATTGGTGGATATATTGAAAATACAATGGACCATTACAGCTCTATTTTTATGAAAAAAGTTTGCTTTAATCTTTTACATGCTGTGTGCTCTTTTTCTTCCCCTCCTCTTCATCTGTGTCTAACAGATGGGCATAAATTCACTTTAGCTTGACCCCTAGTGGCTCTTCCCCTAGATTGTCTCAAGAATGAGTATTCTCCTTTCTCATGGGCTTATTGAGTTGGGGGATTTATATTTTGGACCAGTGACAGCTGCCTTGTTGACCTTCTCGGGAAGGATCTGTAGAAAAACTAGAGTAACTGAGTAGAAAGTCAGACTTCTAGGATTCTTATTCTTGTATCTCTTTCTTTGCTTTCATGGCCTTCTCCAGCATATGGTTTAATTAGGAAGCCAATAGAATATTTTTCCCTCAATTTCCTGAGTTCTGTTTCCTGCTATGGAATTAGATCTGGCTAATTTAGTGATTTAAGTGCATTTATTTTTTAGGGAGATTCAGCTGAGGTCGGGGGAAAGGCAGCATGATGTCAGTTTTCATGTTGAAAAGAGGATTCTGATTCTTGAAGCTCATGGAATTCTAATTGACAGAAATTATTACTGGGCCACACTTGAAGTTATATTTTGCCAACATTTCTGATGTTAGTGACTAAGTAGATGAGGGTACAAAAAACTTAATGGAACAGTACTAATGGAGATTTTAAAGAAATTATATTAACAAAAACCGTCAGTCCCAGCAAAAGAAGTCCTATATTGTTCTACCCTTTAAGGGCCTTACTACAGCTAAAATTATACTAATAGGAAGTAGATACAGCATTGTTACACCAAGAAGAGTCTTAATTATGCATCAGGCTTATCCAAGGATGTTAATGTCTATGTTAGGAATCCAGAGTCAGGCAATGCAGCTTGTTCAAGGACTTTCTTTTTAACCTAAGAGGCAACTTCTTGACCTTCTGGTTCAGAAATGGACTTTGTACAGTTTGGACCAGAAATAGCTGGTATTGCTTCTTCTCCTGTGGTTTCCAAATAGGGCTTTTGTTACAGGCATCATGCACTTGTCCCTAATTTTATATTATTTATGTTAGGGTGGGTAAAATTATTACTTGGCAAGATACATGGAAATTTGGGATCAGATATAATCATTATGTGGTTTAATCCCTTTGGAAAGGTGAATGAGTTATTTGTTGTATATGGGCTATTGGTGTTCTGACAATTAGGCAGTTTTGAGTGCCAGAAAGGGTACTTTGAGACTGCTAGGAAGTTAAAAGTGGACTGTAGTAACCTATGCTAGCCACATACGTCATAGACTTAGTTATTCCCTTCTGTAGTAACATACTTGTTCCTTCCATTCCCCGTCACTCTCCACAATTGCCATGTTAGTCATGAGGATGACCTTTCTAAAATTGTTTCCTGAGGTCGACAGATCTCTCATGGAAACCACAACATTTGGTACCGGGTTATCTAAATGGGGAATATGAACCTGAGGCTGCCAACACTAGAGAGGAGGAAGGTTCTCTGGGTTTGACTCTCCATTTCTGAGGTGCCACAAACCTCGACCTCACCATTACTCATTCAATCTAAATTCTATCCTAGTATCCTGTCCACTTTCTTCGATCGGTAAATACCCTGTTCAATTTAATACAACTTGAATTTTTATTGTGTTCATCTAAGAGTTGTGAACTTATTTCCTTATGAGTCCTTTGACTACTCTCGCCAATTTCATTCCCTTCCTACCACTTGCCACTCTTATGTCTTACCTTGTTTTCTATTTAAGATGATCTATTTCTCTCTGAAATTAAACTTATATGTGTAACATTCAGTGTTTCTTGTTCATTTACTTCTCCATCCTGACACCTACTAAAACATAACTTCATGTGGTCAGAGACATCATGTTTTATCTATGTTGGGACAGAATTTGGCATGCAGCAGGTATTTCCCCATAAATATTAACTAATCCAATCACTTATTCCCTTAGGTATAAAGACCAAGAAATGCCAAAGCAAAAGGAGTTCCCAGAGGAGTGACCATCTACATATCTGGGTTGCTTCTCCTAGTATTTTTCTTGCCTCACTGACTGAGGTTACACTGCCCTCACTTTTGCCCTCCTTCACTTCCAGCTCACAGAACTATTTCTACACTAATTTTGTGTCCAGGGCGCTTAGATTCATTACACCCATTGCATAGTTCTGTATTTGAAAAGATTAGGAGCCTGAACTTGGTAAAGGAAATTGGATTGATTTATAGTTTGGCTAATCCACAGAGGAAAAAAAAAAGACTTCTAGTTTCTCTCTGCCTTTCTATAATAGCACTGTTACAATTTTATAAAATGATGAAACAAAAGCCAGGAAATATGCATATACTAATTTAATGTGAAATCTCTTCCTGTAAGTCAAGTGCCTCCTCTTCCTGGTGCCAGGGCTCTAGCCTTTCCATTCCCCCCCTCATGCTGGAATGTCTAGGAAACTTTAATTCTTTGGCATCCATTGTTTCAGTAGTCTGATAGTGGAAGGAAAGAGCACATATATCTCTCTTTGGAATATTTCCTTTCCTGCCAGAATGAGGACAATTCTCTCTATTTCGTTTTTGCCTGTGCCTATACGGTAGATATGATATGGTATATGCACATGTGTGAGCATACATGGTACCTCAATGCATGCAAAGACTGGGGAAGAATGCCAGTGTCCCCCTCCATTGCTTACCCACTTGTTTCCTTGAGAAAGAATCTCTCTCTGATTTCAGAACTTGCTGTTTTTATGAGCCCCAGTAATTCTCCAGTCTCTGCTCCCTATAGGACTGAGGTTACTGACATGCATAGCCATGCCTAGCTATTTATGTGTGCTCTAGGGAATCAAACAGTCTCAGGCTCCCTCAAACCTTCATGCTTGCACAGGAAGCTCTCTTAATTTCTGACCACCTCTCCCATCCCACTCCTTGTCTGTAGACCTCTTTCTTGAGAGATTTGGGGTGACATTTGGGACTTATAAAAATTCCTGAATATTTCTGTGTCCCTAAAACAAGTATCACCGTATCTAACAGAATACAAATGGCATCCAAGGTTAGAAAACATTCAGCTGATACAATCATCATCTCTCTAACCTCTCAGCTGTACTTACTTTTGTAAGAAATGGCACAAGTGACTCCCTTTTTGATGTTGGCTTTGAAACACGGTCTCGTTATGTAGCTTAAGCTGGTCTTAAACACACAATCCTCCTACTTCAGCTTTTCAAGTGCAAGGATAACACAAGCAGTATTATCATGTTACCATGACTTCATTTTGATTGTGACAAATTCCCCCTTGACTCTGGATAATGTTCTCCAAAGATATTGCTAAATAACCATCTTTTGGGCATTTGGTTTAGTTTGTTTTGTCCCTTATGACTAGAAAGAAACTTGTCTTGGTTGGTCTTATCTGAATACAAGGAGAAAATGACACATGACAAGGATTGAGTGCTAATAAAAAGCATTTTGGCCACGTTTAAGGAACTACAAGGTGTAGGAGTGGCTTATAGGAACACAGTCCAACTAAGCTAGCCTACGCTTAATTCTAGGTGCTCTGTGGGAGATACCCTAGCATCAAGCATATTCTGCAAGTTATTTTTCCTAGAAGCCACACATCTACAAAATGTCAACAAATAGCAGTTACCAAGTTTTATAAGAAAAATATAAAATACAATTAATAGGAACAAATATTGTTTAACATATTTATTGTCAATAATTAGATACATTGAGCAAATCTTATTATGGCACCCCCATTTCCCTCTTTCCTTGGTCCCCAACCCACTGGGGCCCTTCATCAGTGGGCTTACTGGATCAGTCCATGGGGTAGAGAGTTATGAATTGCATAAGAGGTAGTCAGGTTTTTTTCTTTGTGTGTTGTTGCTGGGGGGGGGGGGGGATTTCTCTGGATATCTTCCCCACCATGGCTTTTACAATCTTTCTGCCTGCTCTTCTGCTCAGTTCCGTTAGTCATAATTGGTGAGTTTTAAGTCTGCTTTTTTTTCCTTAAGATCTTAACGGTCTCTGTATTTCTGCCTTGGATTGTGTTGGGTTTCCTCAGCATCCTCGGTGTCTGTCTCCATTGTCCTTTCATGGGTTATCTGACTCACTGTGGAGGTAGGTTTGTTTAACTCACCACTTTTTCCAAAGTTTCCTTTAGGTCCTATATGATAGGCTAGGGGGTGGTTCATCTCCTGCCTGGGTGTCAGCCATCATTCCCTGTCTTGGTGAAATCAGGATGTCCACAGTTCTCAATGTCTTCTGAAAAATACAAACAGAATCTCCAACAAAGAGAGAGATCAGTATAGGTTAAATGAGACAAACATTGGATTTGGCAAGATTCTAATGGGTGCAGCTTCTCTGCTGATCTTTGGTAGTGGGGGGTTCCCCTTGAAGTCTTGGTTCTTGGTCCCCATAAGATTTTGCAATGGATCCCAGTTAAAGATATCCTTGACACTGAGCAGATCTCTTAGCCAATTAGTAAGCCATTGATTACCCACCTAGGTTTAGTGCCACTATTGCACAGATGAGCACTTGTCTTGCTGGTTTCTTCCATATAACAGTGTCCCCAGCATTCTCATGACATTAGTCAGTGTTTTATATCAGTGGTCTCTGCTTTATCCAAATATCATTGACCAATTTCCACTGGTAGCTCATGTAATGCCTTCCAGCACTACACATGCCTACCATGTGGAAGCTGGTTCCCATTCTGTATCTAGCAGGGTCTCTTGGCATTGTGTGATAATACTCTATGGTATCTTGAACAAGAGGGTCTTACCTTTGGCCTGGGTGGGTATTCAAGAGCACTGACATAAGCTTGTCATATTTTGGGGACCTCATGAGTCTCTTTGTTCAACAGCTCAGTGTGGAAAGTAACCAATGACTAGGACAGCGAGTTACAGGCCAGAACAATTTGTCTTGGGGTTAGGCTTCCTCCCGTTCTAGTCCTCCCTCTTACCAGGTGATGCTTACAGCTTCCTTAAGAGCTTACTGTATGAAAGTAAGGATTTTCTGGTAGCAATTCATCATTGGTTTAGCTTATTGTATAAGCCCTCCCCACCCTCCCATTTTTCCCATGCCCATGCTCCATCCCTTGCCAATTCCTTCCATCCCCTTTTATAGTCTCTCTATAGACTTACCAGGTTTGCTTAGTGTCTAAGCTTAACCTGGTTAGGAACCACGTATGAGGAAGAATATGGCATGTTTTTCTATCTGATATTGTGTGAGTTCTCTAAGTATGATCTTCTCCAAGTCTGTCCACATTTCTTTACATTTTAGTATGTCATTTTCCCTTTCAGCTAAGTAGAATTGCATAGTATAAATGTACCACAACTTTGATTTCCATCAGTCCAGTAAGAGCATTTGGGTTGATTCCAATTCTTAGCTATTATGAATTGAGCCACTATAAACATGGTTGAGCTAATTAATGTTTCTGTGCTGAGGTGAGGTATCTTGAGGGTAGATGCCCAGTAGAGGGATAGCTGGGTCAGCTGGTAGCTCTATATCCATCCTGTTCAGACTTCATACTGCTTTCCTTAGTGGTTGTACAAGTTTGCATTCCCACTAGCAGTGAATGAGGGTCCCTTTTCCCCACATCCTCACCAGCATTTATTTTTGGTGGATTTTTTTTAATGATTGCCATTCTGACTAGAGTAAGGTTTTGATTTGCATTTCCCTGATGATTAAGGATGGTGAACATTTTCTTAAATGAGAATTGTCCATTTGTGTTTCCTCCTCTGTGAATTCTCAGTTGAGATCAATTTACCATTTTTGTGACAAGGCTGTTCGAAATTTTATTATTTAATTTTCTGAGTTCTTTATAAGTTCTAGATAATAGACCTCTGTCTGTGTTATAGGTGGCAAAGATTATCTCCCAGTGTGATGGTGGTCTATTGGCTCTGAGTGTGATATATTTGTCTGTACAGAAGTTTGATGAGCTTGATGAGATCCCATTGGTTAAGTGATTGTTGTACTTCCTGGTCTACTGGATGTTTGTTCAGGAAGTTTTTCCCTACTCCTATTTTGTTGAGAGTTCCTCCTATTTTTTTCTCCCACAGTTTTCAGAGTTTCAGGTCTTATGTTGAGGTCTTTGATCCATTTGGAGTTGATTTTTGTGCATAGTGAGAAGAGTGGGTCTATTTTCATTTCATTTCATTTCTTTCTTTCTTTTTTTTTTTTTTTTGTTTTTTTGAGGTAGGGTCTCACTCTAGTCCAGGCTGACCTGGAATTCACTCTGTAGTCTCAGGGTGGCCTTGAACTCACGGCGATCCTCCTACCTCTGCCTCCTGAGTGCTGGGATTAAAGGCATGCGCCACCACGCCCGGCTATTTTCATTTCTTTAAACAAGTATTTATCCAATTTGTCCAGAACCATTTGTTGAAGATGCTATCTTTATACCAGTGAACGTTGTTAGCATATTTGTCAAAGATCAAGTAACTATCATCCTGATTCTAGTGGGTGCTCCTTGAGTCTTTCCCCATTGAGTGTGATTTGGGCTTTAGGAGTTTTATATATGGCCTTTATTATGTTGAGGTATCAGCCCTGTATGTCCAGCCTCTCCAGAGTTTTGATCATGAAGTGGTGATGAATTTTGTCAAAGGCCTTCTCTGTATTGATTGAGATAAACATGTGGTTCTTGTGGTTGAGTATATTAATGAGGTAGATTACAGTAATTGACTCCCCTATGTTGAACCATAAATGTATCCCTGGATTGAAACCTACCTGATCGAGGTGGATAATACTTTTGATGCATCGTCGGATTCAGTTGACAAGAATTTTGTTCAGAATTTCTGCATCTAAGTTCATCAGGGATATAGATCTATAGCTTTCCTCTTTTGTTGTATCTTTGTTTGGTTTTGATATTATGGTGACACTAGCTTTATAAAAGGAGTTTGGAAGCATTCCCTGTTCTCCTATTTCACAAAATTGCTTCAGAATGAGTGGTTTCAGTTCTATGATGAAGGCTTGGTAGAATTTGGCTGAGAATCCATGAGGTCTCTGACTTTTCCTTTTGGGGATGTTTTTGACTTCACTTTTCAATCTTGGTGGATGTGATGGGTTTATTTAGCAGCTTTATCTGTTCTGGGTTTGGTTTTGGTTTAATGTAGGTGTCCAGGAATTCATCCATTTCTTCCAGGTTCTCCAATTTTATGGAGCAAAGGTCTTGGAAGTATGATCTGATGATCATTCCAATTTCCTTGGTGTCTGTTGTGATGTCTCCCTTTTCATATCCAATTTTGTTGTTTTACCCCCCCTTCTCTGTTTAATTAGATTGGCCAAGTGTTTATCGATCTTGTTTGTTTTTGCAAAGAACCGTCTCTCCATTTCATCTATTTTTAGTTTGATATTTTAGTTTCCATTTCATTAATCTCAGCTCTGATCTTAATTTATTTCTTTTCATCTTATGTTCCTTGGGTTTGATTATTCCATTTTTCCCATGCCTTCATGTGGGTGATTAGGTTATTAATTTGAGATCTCTGTCTTTGTTATGAAGTCATTTAGCACTATGAATTTTCCCCCTAGGGCTGCCTTCACTGTGTCCCCTAAGTTTTAGAATGTTCTGTTTCCATTATCATTTACTTCTAGAAAATTTTCAATTTTATTTTGGATTTCTTGAATAATCCATTCCTTGTTTAATAGCATATTGTTCAGTCACTAATAGTTTTTATATTTTCTGTTGTTTTTCCCATTATTAATTTCCAGCTTTAATGCGTTGTGGTCCAAAAATGATTCAAGGGGCCGCGTCAATCTTCTTGGATTTGCTGAGGCATGTTTTATGTCCTAATATGTGGTCTCTTTTGGAGAAGGGTCCGTGAGCTGCTGAGAAGAATGTATATTCTATAGTCTTGAGATGGAATGTTCTGTATTTGTCTGTTAGTTGTAGTTGATCTATGGTGTTGCTAAGCTCTGTTATTTCCCTGCTGATCTTCTGTCTAAAGAAAATAGTGGTGTATTAAAGTCTCCTACTATGATGGAAATGGAGTTTATTTCTGTTTTGTTTCAAGTAAGTTTTGCTTTATGAAATGTGGTGCACCTGTGTTTGGTGCATACATATTTATGATAGTGACATAATGACTTTTGTTGAATTGTCCCCTTGTGGAATAAGAAGTGTCCTTCATTGTCCCTTTAAACTAAGTTTGGTTTAAAGTCTATTTTGTCAGATATTAATGTAGTCACATCCACTTTTTTTAAAATTTCTATTTGCTTGGAAGATTATTTTCCATCCTTTCACCCAGAGGAGATTTCTGTCTTTAGAGGTGAGGTGCATTTCTTGAAGGCAGCAGATGGAAGGATGAATTTTTATGATCCATCTTGTTATCCTGTGTCTTTTTACAGGGGAGTTAAGTCTGTTTATATTCAGAGTTATAATTAAGTTTACTTTAAGCCCAGCCATGGTGGAGGGTTTATGGAGGTTGATGCCTTGCATGTTATTATGAACCCAATAATTTTGGTTATCATGTTCATCCTCTATTGGGCTCTTGAGATTGGCTGCTCGTTTCTTCTCTGTAGAATATTTCCTACAGTATCCTCTGTAAATTTGCCATTGTGTTCATATAATCATAGAATTGGCTTTTTATCAAGGAACACTTATTTCTCCATCATTATGAGGGATAGCTTTTTAGGGTACAGTAGTCTAGGTTGGAAGCCATAATTCCTTAAGTATTAAAGAACAAGCCCTTCTGGCTTTCATGGCTTTGAATAAGAAATCTGAGATAAGTCTGATGGAGTTGCCTTTATATGTGATGTGTTTTTCTTTCTTGCTGCTTTGAATACTCTCTCTTTGCTTTGTATGTTTGTTATTGTAACTAAGATATATCTTGGACAGTTCCTTCTGTGGTCCTGTCTGTTTGCAGTTCTGTGTGCTTCTTGTACCTGGACAAACCTTTCTCTTGTAAGAGCAGGAAAGTTTTCTTCAATAATTTTCTTGAATATGTTCTCCTGTGTCTTTGGCCTGTGTTCCTACTTCCTCCAGTATCTCCATGATCCTGATGTTTTGTCTTTAAGGAATCCCACAGTTCCCTCATAGTTTGTTCACATGATCTTTTGAATTTATTAAAGCTTTTGAATTCCTTATTAATTTTTTCTGTTTTGTATTTGAGGTCTGTTGTTCTATCCTCTAGGTTATTGACTCTGGGATTGAAGAATTCTAAAGAAACTTTTAATAGGTCTTTAAATTTTTTTTTATTTTTTATTGTTCATAATGAGTTATATTATTTAGTGGGCAAACAATGAGTTGTTATCCCCAGTTCCCCAAAGCCCCTCTTCCCCATCCCCAATTAGCTGGATATCCTCCTCCGTGGGCGATCTGGATCAGTCCTTGGGGCAGGGGACCTTGGATAGCCTAGGAGTCAGCCTGGTTCTCCTGGCCCTAGTATATTGTTACTCAGGGGCATCATGCCTCTGGATATTCTCCCCCACCACGGCTCTTACAATCTTTCTGCCCCCTCTTTCGCTCAGTTCCCTGAGTTGTGGTGGGTGAGTATTAAGGCTGCTTTAATGTTGAGAATTTAGGGGACTTTGTGTCAAAAATTGTTGGTTTATATCTCACTGGGTTATCCTGTGTTGATTGAATGGCTGTGGCTGTGGGTCCCTTGTTCATCCCATCATTCTTTGTGGGGGTTCCATACGGGTTCTCCACGGTATGACTGGTGGCTCATCTCTTGCCAGGAACTCAGCTATCAGCCTACAGTCAGTTGGTATGGTTAGATGGGCCACAGCTCTCTCGCTGCATTCTGAAAAATACAAACACATTTTCCATCAGAGAGTGAGATCAATCTAGGTTAACAAATATACACAATTCTGGATTACCAAGATTCTATTTTTAGTAGCCTCCCCATCAATTGCTTCCATAGTGCATCTTTTCTTGGGAGCCCAAGAGTCCGGGATCCAGTGCATATCGCCCTAAATCCCCAGTTCCAGTTAAGGGCTCCCCCTTACTAAGTGGAATATTTGGCCGAATTTAAAAGCTATTGATTGTCTCCTCCAGGCCTAGGCTCCTCCATTGCACAAGTGCTCCTTTCTTGATTCACTCTTCTCTCCCAGTAGGAGGTGTGATGAGCCTACTCATGGCAGCAGGCTGTGTTTCATGCCAGTGGTTTCTGTTAGCTTTCACTGTTGTTGACCAGCTTTCCCTGGCTGCTTAAGCAGTGCCTTCCAGCACTACACTAACTACCATCTGTGGGTTGGTTACCATTCCAGACCTCGACGGGTCTCTTGATGCTGCTCTTAATAGCTCTTTTTGATTTTTATTTTCTGTTATATTTTTGTTCATAGTCTTCATCTCTCTGAGTTCCAGTTTCAAATCTAGGTGTTTTTTTGTTTGTTTTTTTGTTTTTCAAGGTAGAGTCTCTCTCTAGCTGAGGCTGACCTGAATTCACTATGGAGTTTCAGGCTGGCCTTGAACTCACTGGGATCCTTCTACCTCTGCCTCCTGAGTGCTGGGATTAAAGGCATGCATCACCACACCCTAATTTTGTGTTTTGTAAATGTTTCCTGGATTTAATTCTTAACATTTGTTTATGTCTTCATTCAACTTAATCAAATGGTTATTGGTTTACCTTAAAATAAGTGACTACTTATTTCTATTTTGAAGTTGCTCTGATATTTCTCAGTTAAGTCTCATGTCAAGGCTTGTGTTTTTGAGTTCCACTACATCTATGTGTTTTTTTGTCTGATTTCAACTAGTATCTTGGTCAGGGTATCATTGCAGGTATGACCTTAGATTATTTTTTTCTCATTTTGGGATTGTATTTCTGTTGTCTCCCCTACATTTTCAGTGGGAACTTCCATTGTGAAACTAGGAGGTCTTGGTGGGGGAAACTCTCTGCTTGATTATATATATATATATATATATATATATATATATATATATATATATATATATATATATATGTATGTATTTTGATTGGTTTCTTCCCATTTCTGGAAAACGGTCTAGTTTTCTTAATGCTGGAGCACTATTGGCTCTTGGGTATTCTGTTTGGGACCACAGTTGCATGAGTTGTAGAGGTTACATGTGTGCCAGCTGTTGTGGGCAGGTGTCTTGTCTTGTATGGAAGATGATTTGAAGGTCAGAGATCTTCTCTGGCTCTATTCACCACTGTGTCTTGCTAATGGGACTCAGGAGTGTTTCAGAGCAGACGTACTTTCTCCTCTTCCCCTTCTGTATCCCAGCTGGATAGGTTGTAGTGATCACCCTGTTATTTCCCTCCCCCTTTGCAGGTACCTGCCAGAGAACCATTGCTGGCTAGTTGGGGTCAGAACAAGGCACTCTGGGAGTCCTGGAAAGTGGTTATGGAATGTGTAGGAGGTTTGTAGAAGTATAAAGGCCTTATTTCTTCAGTGATTGGTTTCTGGTTTTTAGCTGGGTTGGTGTGGTGTAGCACAGGTGCAGATGTTGTGGAGGTTAGAAATGTGTCTGCTACTCTAGGTTGGTGGCTGAGACTTGTGTTTGATTTGGGGGTAGTATAGAGTGGGTGTACAGGCTCCAAACAGATCATCCCCCTCTATAATTTAGGATGTTGTCCCTATTACTCTGGTACCCCTAAGTAGAGGACCCAGACTGGCTGTTCCTTTCACCACCTTGCATGAACTCCAGGTCCAAACACTCTGTTTATGGCCTCACATACACTGGAGTCCCCAGAGCACCAACCCCCGAAAAACCCACACTTCACTGGTCTGGAGCATGCAGGCCCAGGTATACTGGTGTCCCCAATGCTCAGGCCCACGCTTGCAAGTTGCCTCACCAGGCAGGGGTGTATAGGCTGGCGCTGGTTGTACTGGAGTCCCTAGATCTCTAGACCCAAACAGGGCAACTCCTCATCAGCCTGTGGCATGCTGACCTAAATCCCCCTTGCCCCTCACCTCTTCAGGTTTCTCAGGTCCCAAACACACTCACAACACTAGGCTTCAACTCATCAAGTACCTCACTTGTCTGGAGTGCCCTGTCCCCTGTCAGGCTCTGCTCTTCACCAGTCTGGGGTAACCAGGCTCCATATGCTCAAGCTCCAAGCCTGCCACACAGATCTCCTCCCCAGCTGCTGCTCCTGCTTTGGCTCCTAGCGCTTCAGACCCAAACATGTTGAGAGCTCTTCACCAGCCTGGGGCATCCAGGACTTGATCACACCTTGCCCCTAAGAAACTTGGAGGGTGGAGTCCCTAGACTCACTGACAACACTAGGCCCAAACTCATCCTGCCTTGCACCCTCCAGGAGTGCCCTGTCCCCAAACACATAATGCCTCAGCCCCTTGACACACTGCACCTCCTCACCAGCCTTTCTTTCAGTGCTTTGTCTTTGTGGAGCAGGTGTGAGTGGCACCTCCCTTCTCTTGTAACTCAGGTGGCTGGGTGTAGTGTGAGGGGTGCCTCCCTTTTCCTCTTATCGTTGTAACTCAGGTGGCTGGGTATAGCTCTTCCCTGCTGAACTCATGAGGTGCTTCTGGGGCGCTTTGTCTCCCAGGGCCCTGGGTGGAGGTGAGTTCCCATTGCAGCTGGAGCTGGAGAATATCTTCCCACAGTTTCAATTTCCACTGTATCAGCTGGTTAAAGGCCAATTTCCACAAGAGTCACAGCTAAAGCTAAATCTACCTCAGGGGAAAAAAAAATGCTGTGACTTCGCCTGTTAGTGTGGCTTAACCAGCACCTGCGCAGATCTTCAGTGTCTGGAACCCACACAGCTGGAAGAACTTCTGGCTGTTTTTGTGAATGTTCTGAATCTTACCTAGTTTTCTGCCTGAGTTTAATTTTTCTTGCACCCCTTCAGTTTTCAGAAGAAGTGTGTGTTTTCATGTTTTTCTGCTTCCCTTCCCCCCCCCCCATGACTGCTACCGTGTGGCTCCCATGGTGCCATCTTAACCCAGATCTCTCACAAATATTTTTTTAAATCATTTGAGGGTTGGAGAGATTGTTCAGTGGTTAAGGAAAAACCCAATGACCTGAGTTCAATTCCCCAATGCCCATGTAAAAGCTGATGTACAAAGTGGTACATGCATCTGGAATTTATATACAGTGGCTAGAGGCCCCAGCATATCCATTCTTTCTCTGCTTGCAAATAAATACATAAATATTTTTAAAAATTAGTTTGAATGAAAAGTACTTGTTTGAGTCATTTTTCTATGGATTTGATTAAAATTTTTAGAGAAGGGTCAGAAGTGTACTGACAATGATTTAGAATAGCCATGATTAGAATTATGGAAATAGTATAATAATTGACTACTAATATTTTTCAACGGTATATAGCATTTTAGGAGAAAAAAATTGTAATCGACAGCATCATGTCATGCCCATGAAGCTGTTACAATTTTTTCTTGAAAATATATTTTAATTTTTGTTTCTGTTTAAAAATGATATAATTGATCAAAATAAAATATATGCACATATCTCCACTTAATTTTGTCTTGTAAGCATAAATGAAAAAGCCCTATATGAAGAAGAATGTACATGTTTGCATGCACTCTTACTTTTAATTATTCAAAGGCTTTGATTGGAGTATTTGGGCATGCCTGATTATCTTTGCTTAAAGATGATAGACATGCTACAATTTGGAACATGTGACCAGAGCCTGGAAAAGCTTAATACCAGTAAAAATTTTACTTTGAGGACATTGACTTGGTAAAATGTCCTAAGCCTTATATTCTAGAACATAAATGCATTGATCATACAAAATAGACCATGACAATTAGAATGATGGCTATGCAGAGTTCATATATACAAAAATACAAACTCACATATACATATTTACGTGCATAAGTCATATTTATGTATATGTAAATGAATACATATACATAAATGTATATGTATTTACATTTAAATAAATGTATATGTATTTACATGTACATAAATATATATATGTGTGTACATATACATTTATACATTTATATGTGTGTACATAAACATATTTGTACACACATATATACATATCTATCCAGGTGCATGTGAACACTTGTGCACATTCATGTGAAGGCCTGAGGTTGGCCTCAAGTTTGTTTCTCAAATGCTTTACACTTATTTTGGGGAACAAGGCCTCTCACTTAACCTAAAGTGCAGCAATTCTGCTTGACTAGCCTAGCCAGCAATCTCCAAGGATGCTTCCGTCTCTGCCTCTCCAGCATTGGCATTATAGGTGTGCACCACCATGCCCAGCATTCTTCCTTGGATTCTGGGGCTCTGCACTCAGGTCTCAATGCTTTCATGACAATTTACCCCCAAGCAATCTTCCCAGCTCAGCATCTACTTTTGAAACAAAATTTAGAATCTTTGGCTTCGTACAATAAAAAACTTTAGATTTCTTATGAATTTAAGGTACAGTGCTAGTGACCACAAATAGACTTATTTTCTGATGTGTAAATGCAGCTTATACAGATAGTAACAAATGCTAGGTGAAGATAAACATATGTGGACCAACTTTTAATTATCAGGACTGCCCAAATGATAGGTTGTTTTTTTAAGAATCCAAATGAGATTGGTGAAAAATAACAAAGATATCAAATATTATCATTTTTATTTTATTGAAAAATTAGATGTAATATTGAAGAAATGATCACCTCTTGGTCACCATATATTAAGCTTACATACTTTTAATTTGTAAGTGTTTGCATTATAGGATAGGTTCAGATAGTCATCTCTACATATTTCAAGTCACAGATGCATATGGTATTAAATTACTTCAGTTACCTTGAAATACCAGTTTTTCATGAGATAATCATTATAAAGCTTTGACATAAACAGATACTTAAATGAAAATTGACTTTATTAGGATTCAGTTTCCTAAATAGTTCAAAGCCTGACAAAAACCAGCAGAACATAAGCAATTTTCTTGTCATCTAAGCCAATTCATTTTGCAAAAGTGATGAAGGTTATATTTAAGAAAATCTTGGGGCTGGGGAGATGGCTCAGGGGTTAAGGATGTTTGCTTTCAAAGCCTGTTGTTAGCCTAAGTTTGATTTCCCAGTACCCATGTAAAGCCAGATGCACAAAGTGGCACATGCATCTTGACTCTATTTTGCAGCAAGGTCCTGGTATGCCAATTCTTTTTCTCTCTCTCCTCACACATAAATAATTTTTTTTAATTTTTAAAATTATTTTTATTGTCCATAATGCGTTTACATTATTTAGTGGACAAACAATGAGTTGTTATCCCCAATTCCCCAATGCCCCCAACCCACAATCAGCTGGATATTCTCCTCCATGGGTCGTTTGGATCAGTCCTTGTGATAGGGGACCATGGATAGCCTAGTATGCAGCCAGGTTCTCCTGGCCCTTGTATGTTGTTACTGAGGGGTGACATGCCTCTGGATAGTCTCCCCCACCACGGCTCTCACAATAAATAATTTTTTGATAAAAAAAAGTTTTGTTGTTTGAGACAGAATCACGTTCTGGTTTTACGTAATTGTATTAAGTTTTGATTTTAGAAAATTCTTCAGATAAATTCACATTTTGAAATATATTTTATATATTATGAAAATACTTATCACTTAACTGTAAAGTATATCTCACAAAAATGATACCTTTACTTAAGTAGAGCTATAAAATGGTTACTAAAAGATTTCAACCTAAACAGAAATTTCAGTGAACCCTGATTTTTTTATGCCTGAAAAAATTAACAAGAGACATAAAATATTACATTACTATCTTTTAATATTAACCTTTTTAAACATAATAAAAGTAATTCAATATTCTCTGAAAGTCTAATTGCTTTGAACATTAAATATTAAAAGAAAAACTCTTATGAACAGCAGTCTGGTTATGGTCAACCCAATTACATATAAATCTTTTCTGAAAAGGTTTATTTTTATAGGCATCATATAAATTTATATCTCTATTCCAGACAAATTATGGGTGGCACTTGTAGATGTATTCTTTGTATAATTATTAAATACTGAACATATCTGAAGATCAAAAATAAACAACACTTCTAATGACATTTTTATTATGTTACATCTGTTAGAGATTGATGGTTTTGTTGTCAATTTGACCTTTTTAGTAATCTTGGGTGGGTCTCTGAAGTTGTTTCCAGGAAGGCAGCCTCTGAATAGGGGGCATGATGTAAGAAGGCTCAGGAAAACTAGAAACAAACTTTCACTTCCTGGGAGGGCATTGCAAGAGGGAAAGTCCAGAGACTCAGGGAGTAAACAAATCTGGGATAGGGTTGCAAAACCCACCCTAACGCTTGATAAAGGGGGAGAAAATCTCTCCCACCCTGCTTTTTATTTTTGCATGTGTGTGTATGGTCTTGCTTCTTGGACCTGTAAAATTGGGGGAAACTTCTTTCGCCATTTTGGAACTTCCCCTGGATCTGTAACTTCAATAAATCCTTTCCTCCTATAACTGTGCCTGGTTTGGAGATTCATCCCAGCAGTGTGTGGCTGACTATGACAGAAATTTATTTATATAGCATCAAATTACATATTTTATAAGATAGTTTTTCTATTACATGTATTAATACAGAGTCTAATCGTCCAATGAACACAGAGACTAAATCTAACATCGCCTTTTGGTTAATGATGCATAACTGTTCTAGCAACACAGGAGGTTGTCTAAAGAGAGGTTCTTGTCCCTTACCCTTTCACTATCAAACTATTGAAATAATGGACCACACAGAATTAAAATCTACCCAGGAATCCTACCATTCTTGGAGAAGGGAGAAGCTGAAGCCCTGGTGTCACCCAGATGAAGAGAGTTCGAGAAACTTACCCTTCCAGCAATCAATTTCATATGGTTCTGACAACTTAGCCTATACATATATTCTGCATTTGTTTCTCTTTTCTATAAAATTATAACACTGCTACAGAAGGTTCAAAGAGGAAAGAGTAGTTTTTCTCTCCACAGTTTGGTCAAAGTGTCAACCAATCCATTTTTCCTGTATTAATTTGCTTTCTATTTGGTTTTAAGAAACAATGGGTTTATAAACACCCTATAATAGTGCATTTAACTTAATGATTTTATAGTGTACTTATACAACAAATTACTGTACAGGCTATTGACAAGGCTCTTGGTTGCCCACCAGAACTAGATACATAAGACTCAATTGCTGAAGACACCACATGCTTCAGTTGCAGGACACTAAGAAATCAGGCAGATACTGAGCTGGAAGCCTCCTCTCTGATGACTAGCTAGTGTTACAGAGGCTACTGGGGTGCAGGTGGGGGAGTCATCAGTAGTTTTAACCAATAGTAGACCCTGTGAGCTACAACTTTCCAGTCAGGCAAGATGTGCCCACTGATGTAATAGTGACATGTCTGTTATGGGTGTAGCCAACTGCTCTTTAATTTTATTTCAGGCCTGATCTATGGGAGGGAATTCATGCCTGGCACTGAAAACCTAATCAAAGCTTATTGTTGGGAAGATCGCAAGCCCTAGGAGGAAAACCACTACAGTTGCTTGTCTAAATGGCTATATTGTGTCCATCAAATTGCTCTCTAAATATTGATGATTATGTCCACAGATTAGTGCTGCTTTCATTTTGGTTAGAGAATTTTCTCTTTTCTGATGGTGGTGATCACGGGGGAGAATCAAAACTCACCAAAGGACTGAGGAATGACAGTTCAGTGCTCAGCACTAAAACACCTCTATCACACCCTTCAAGGTTCAAGTACCATTGTGGAAGAGGTCACAGAAAGAATGTAGGAGCCAAAGAATGGGGAGGAGTGCTGGGGAATGTTTTCTTCTAGACATGAAGTGACTATTACATTCATGACCTCACAGCGACTATCCTTACCTGCACAAGACTTGTATGCTATTGGGCCCATCAACATGTTATCATGGTGATGAAGGAGGGCAAAAACCAAAATGATATGAACGTAGAGGAGGGGCTATTTGGAAAGAAGAGGCTCAGGGAAAGGGGTAGTGAGACAAAGAAGACTAGTGGGAAGGGATTCATCAAGTATATGTATAAAAATTTCAGTAAAATTTTTAGATGAAAATCTAATATCCGCCATAAGAAGACAGACACAACTTCACACGGTCACCCTCGGCAATCTGAGGAGTTCCCTTAGACTTTTAGGGACCTCAACTCAGGTAAACTCAGGGTTTTTGCTCTTACATGACTCTGTGTGATACTGGTACTCATTATAAGACCAAGCACTCCTAACACCTCTGTGAAGACTTTAGTTACCTAGAGTCACTCTGAGTAAGCCAGAGGAAGCATTTGTCTCTTCTCTGGAGAATCAAGGAGATAAATATTTAATGAGACTTTTGTTTTTCCATATATTTTCAACCTTCATTAAACCAATTCTTACAGGCACATACAAGCCCCCCAAATAGCACATAAAACAGTTACATTAATTCCAAGTTACACCTGTAGATCATAAAAGGATGAGTCATCAAGAATTCTCTTTAGGAGCCACCAAGATAGTAAAGATTTTTCTGTTTTCCCTCACTAATACAAAGCAACATTGCAGCTCTCAAAGATTTACTGGAATTCAAACGTAAGCAGGCAAGTTTTGTAAGAATCTTAGTCTTTATCTCACAGACAAAGGCAGCATCCAAATGGCTATTTAAGCCTCAGACAGCAGAGATAATTTATCTCCTATCTGTTGTTGCTACAAAGTGACAGGAGATGAGTCCAAATGGCTTTAGATAAAGATTAAACCAAAATTTAAAGACAATGCCAAACAAGGCCCTACACGAAAACAAATAAGAGAGTGCTCTGCTAAATAAAATCTGAACTTTCCAGTCACATAACCGACCATTCAGCAAATGGCTCAATTGAGCCTTTGAACTGTTCAGTAGTTCAAATGTACCATTGCACATTGGTACCAAGATCCCAGAGCAAAACAAAATAAAACCCATGAGAGTTCACCAGAAATCCTTCAAATCAGAAAACTGAACAGTTCCACAATGGGTCACAAATAAGGTCAAAATCAGAAAAGCCCTTTTCCTTCACCTATTCATCAATATGTGTTTATAGGCAACTGACATCTCACAGTCAGGAAACCAGGAAACCCTCCCAGTAACTGGGAATTCATCTGCATTCCACCCCCTTGGTATTAATTAGGCATGGTTTGCCACCTGGCTGGCTTTGCCAAAGTAGTTAAGAGGCACTTCGATTCATTAAGCCTGCCTCGTAGTTTTCATTAATTAATTTTCACCTGTGCATGTGTGTACTATATGAGGTGTGGTATCTGTATAGTGTGTGTGTGTGTGCAGATGTGCACACACTATGTGTGCACATTCAGAGGCCAGAGGAGAACAGGGTGTGTCCCCTTCTATCACTTATGGGTGTATTTCCTTGAGATAGAGTCTCTTACTAATTCTGTTTAGGCCATTGTTTTGTAAACCCCAGTGATTCCTTGGTCTCTGCACCCCACAGGACAGGGGTTACAGGAATGTATAGCCACACCCAGCTGTTTATATGGGCACTACAGAATCTGGCCGTTATGCTTGCTTTTACTCGATGAGCCATCTCCTCCCTCCAGTTTCTCTGTACTTTAAAAGATTGGGAGACTGACAGTAATAAAGGAAATTGGGTTTATTTATAGCTTGGCAAAACTAGGGAGAGAAACATGTTGAGTTTTCTCTCCATTTTTTCTGTAGCAGTGTTAACAATTTATAAAAAGATGAAACAAAAGCTAGGAAATATTCACGTGTTAATGTGAGCTTTCTTTTTATAAGTCAAGTTCCTCCTTCTACTGGTACCAGGACTTCAGTCTGTCACTCCACCCCCAACCCAAACATGGTGGGATTAACTTTTGAATAATCTCAGTTGGTCTGCATAACATCCCTTATATGATAGGTTAGGATGGGAGTTGACTATCAACATTCAGAGGTGAGAAAACCAGGGTATAGAAAAGCTGATGATTCTTCTAAGGCCAGATGGAGAAAGAAAATCCCAGATTTGTAACATGAGGAAGAATGGTGATGTAGCTCAGTGGTAGATCACTTTTCCTTGGTACCAGGGACTGAACATCATATTCCTACATATCCCTATAAAAGTAAATGGATTTTTCAGCAAAAGCCAGGGTTCCAGCAGCTTCACAAAGCTAAGCTCATTCACCCATGCCCAGTATGCCAAATAGACAGACAAGTAATGGTGAAAAGCAAAGACATGGTATTTATTCAGTGTGGCCCACATTGGGAAGAATAGATAAAGGATCCAGTGACTTCCAAATTCATCAAACAAGCTCTATGTTTGGTGGGAAGAATCAGGACCAGGGGAATGAAGTATTCAGAATCAAGCAGTCCTGGTCAAGATGTAATCTGGATGGTAAGTGTCAGGGATTGTTCAGCCAGACATTCTGAATAAGACCTTATTGTCGACATCCTTTAAGAGCAAATGTGTTTCCTATCAGATGATCTGTTTCCAGGGTTATCCCTGTCTTCATGATACCTGCCCTCAACAAGTGTGGCTTGTTCTGAGAGGGTCTGCTGTTCCAGGAATGCAAGAATACAAGGTGACTCAAGGGGACAGGTAAAGGATGGGGACTTACCTGTACTTTCAACCAAAGTAAAAGAGACAGACATAAAATGAAGGTAGAGAAGTCATTCACTTTGCTTTCAGTTACGTTGTAAACTGGCGTGTTTTAGCAGAAGTAGCTTCTAAGGGCCTGTTGAAGAAAAACTGTCCATCAGGAGGAAGCATCTCCAGAGCACAGTAAGCTGGGGGTGGGGGTTTAGGCCACAAAGCAATTGTGATACATTTTACTTGATTTCCAAACCAAACCAGGAGAACAAAGCTACATCACTAGTCAAACTTTCCTATTAAAAAATACTGCCATTTCGAATTTCTTTATAGTTCTATCAAATTCCAGCCACAAAGGGAGAGAAAAATGTCATTTTAGAACAACTTGCATTTTCCCCGTTTTAAGTAAAATCCAATACATTAGAGGCCCAATGACATTTTAAGAGTTTCAAGTCTGTAATGGCTGTCATGACATGAATCATTTAAACAGAGGCCACTGTCCTGAGTAATGGCTGAGGGTAAACAGCTTGAAGAGAGAAACACTTTTTCCCTTTCCTTAGAGCCTTCATTCAAGTGAAAAAACCCACCAAAGCCACAAATGCTGAAGGCTGGGGTTTCTCCCAAGTCCTCAGCTGAGGCATGCTCTTGAGCAAAGACCTCCTAGACCAAGAACAGGGACCCCCAAGAGCTAGTTCCTTATTTACCACTGAAGAGAGGGTGGCCCTATGCAGTTCTTAATTCTCTTCACCTCAGTTTCCTTACTCATAAAATGACAGAGTTGGACTCCACATGCTTAGGATTCTTTCTGGTTCAAATAATTGTTGACTTGGGCTCACCTTGCTCTATGGTGTTCTAGTGGTGGTGTGAGAGATGTTTCCTTACTCACTGGGACACCCTATGGCACCAAGTAGCACAGCACAGGACATGGCAATGCAGTGGGGGTGGGGGTGTGTGCTAAAATTCCCAGATGACTAAGGGGAGCTATAAAACAGAGCAGCCCTGTCTGCAGCAAATATTTTCCTGTGAACCAAGATATATATACCCTGGAGAGAAAGGCTAGGTTCTTATATAGTGTCTTATCAGAAAGTCTCTTATTTCATGGTCAAGGAAAGCACAGAAGCAAGTCGTTGACTTGCACATTTTTCATGCTTGTTTTGGTCACCATTCCTGAATGTCCACTCTGTCCCCTACTCCAGGGTGAGATGGAGGAGTGAGCAAGTCAGAAGAGACATAGCTATATCATCTGTGGCAAGGATGTGATGGTCTCTCATAACTATGGAATTGAATGGCAGAAATATTCCTTAGGTCGAGTCGCTCACTGCCAACACTTTCAGATATGATCCAGATGCTAATTACTCAAACCAAAGTTGCTCCTTGATGGAAGATTTAGTTAACTGAAACACAACCTTTCCTTTAGGGTCATAGTTTTCTAGGGTTGGGGACTGGGAAGTTTAGGAAATATGCCAAGGGAACCTATGTTCCTACTGTTTCAAATTCCCAGTTGAAAATTTTAAACCTTTAAAACAGTTGAACACTTGTTATCATTCCTTAACCTACATTCTGTCCCTTCCCCAAGGTGGAATAGAGAAGCGAAGATCTCAGTCAGGTATTAGCTATTCTATCTGTAGTAAGATGTTATGTAGCATACGCATGTAATATAACATATGCTGGAATCATGCAATATTTAATCTTTTGTGTCTGGTTTATCCCACTTAACATAATGATTGCAAGGTACATCCATATTGTAGCATGTATTAGAATTTCAATTGGTGAATAATGCTGTCTTGCATGTGCATGCTACATTTTGTCCAGGCATGGTCATTTTGGCTTGTTTCCTTTTGGCTTTTGTGAATATTAAAGCTATAAATAAGGTGTATATATAAGCATTCCAAGTCCATGCTTTCAATTCTTTAAAGTGTATACTCAGAAGTAGAATTGTTGGATACAAAACTATATTCTACCGTATATGTATCATTTTACATTCCCAAAAGCAATGCATGAGAGTTCTAAATTCTCCATATTCTTTTTAACTCTATAATTTTATTTTTTGCTTTTTAAAAATAGCCATTCTAATGGTATCAAGTGATGTCTTCTTATAATAGTGCTGCATTTTGATAGAACAAAGCAAGGCATAGGAAATAACACTCATGTTGAAATATAGCTATTGACTACATTTCCGAAGATGAAATTTTGCCTCATAGTTCTGAGGTGCTTTGGAACAAGTTAACTTCAGTTGACTATTCTTTACCCACATGTGTGTTCATGATGTTCAAATTAAATTATCCAAGGAACCCTGACTATACCCAGCTAAGTTATTCAGAACACTTACAGAATAGCAGGCCATATTCCTGTGGACTTATTCAACTTTTAAAAATGCAATAGACTAAAGTTTTGGAAAAGAAATATTTAAACTCCTAACTAAAATCTGTTACTTAAAAGATATGCCATATTGTACAATTCATTTATTTTATTTTTAAAAATATTCCTATTTATTTATTTGTAAGCAGAGAAAGACAGGAGAGAGAGAAAGAGGAAAGAGAGAGGGAGAGAGAGAGAGAGAGAGAGAATGGGCATGCCGGGGCCTCTACTGCAAACAAACTCCAGATACATGTGCTACTTTGTTCATCTGGCTTTATGTTGGTGCTGGGAAATCAAACTTAGGTCATTAGGTTTTTCAAGCAGGTGTTTTAAGTGCTGAGCCATCTCTCTAGTCCCCAATTCATTTCTTTATACCCATAAGTCTTAGTTTCTTAAGCTAATATTTTAGATAATGAGGGGAGATAAGGTTTAGTTCTTTCTACCTACTTACTATGTAGGTATAAATTTACTGTATGAATAAACCTATCTGGGGTAATCTAAAATCATTTGTAATTATTTTACTGATCTTCAATAAGCTTTTGGTTTATGAGTAAAAAGTTGGTTAAATTATTTCAAAATACATTCCATTCCATTATGCCTGACATTCAGCTACTAGTGGATGCATAGAATTGGAAGTCTAATGTTTCAAAAGACACAGAGTGAATAGAGGCACCCTTCATCAAAAGGTAAACTTTTCCAATGAGATAAATTCCCCTTCCTATTAATTAGTTTCTTATCATTTAATAACACACAGGGATGAACCTTTTTTCTGTAAAGTTGTTGTTTTCAATATACTGATCTAGTAGAGATCTTAGTAGACAACTTGACATGTCATCTAGTTATTACAGAAAGGAAAGATTACAAATTATTAGAGAACAGCTCATTTAAAATTAGTTCTTAATTAATAATTTCACAGAGCAGGTCACCTCATTTGATGGTTGTCGCAGTTACTTTCTTATTGCTGGGACAAATACCTGACCAGAAGTTTGTAGGAGAAAAGGGTTTATTTCAGGCCTACAGATTCAGGGGAAGTTCCTTCAGGGCAGAAGAAGGTGGCTCACTTCCATAGATCTTAGCAAACAGCCAGCAAACACAAACAGCCAGAGCTCAACCTTGCTCTGAGCACATTTTAGGGTTGAACTATAAGATCCACCCCCAGTGACACCTCTTCTAGCTGCTGGAGACTTAAGTAAGGAAACTTAATAAAAAAATTTCTGAGGCTATGGGGAACAAACATTCATATTCAAACCAGGACAGTAGTCTTGATATAGGTTTGTCCTTAAGGAAATAGCAGGAAATGACATAGCCCCCAAATTAGGCATTACAACAGTGACACTTTAAAATGGTAGAGAGACATTCAGACTCATTCAGTTGTGAAGTATTCAGGGTTAAAGTAACTTTAGCCATGCTGTTTGGGTTTTTCTAGAATATGAATTTTTTTTTCTGTGAAGGGAAGGTTAGAGAAAGGCAAATTCAGGTTTGTTCCCATGTACTATCTTTAGAGAGGGAGTGGGAGATCTATCCATATCAAGCTTCTCAAATTTTATAAAAGGATACCAGCTGATTGATTATTTAGATTAGCTGGCAGTTAAGATCCATTGGAGCGAGAGGAAAGGGCCCCAAGCAAGGTACTTATTAAATGTTCAAAATCTGAATTATACTGTGCTGTCTTCAACTCTTAGTCAGAAGAGAAATATAGAAGGTGTGGTAGTTTGAATGGATGTCCCCCAATAGATTCAAGAGTTATTTTTTTTTTTCCAGCTGCCTGGCTGGAGGAGGAGTCATCTTGGCCAGCTCTAAGGTATTTCTGAGGTGGATGTGAAATTCCAGATATACATATGCAAAGATCAGCTGGAGGTCAAGTCTGGAGGTCCTGTTGGTTGGAGTTGGAGTGTACTGGCTGGAGGTGCTGGATGGGTTTCTCCCTCTGCTTGGATCTGTGAAAGAGGGCCAGTCTTTTTCTTCATTATTGAACTTCTCCTGGATCTGTTACATTAATAAATATTTTCCTCCCAAAACTGTGCCTGGTTTCGAGATTCATCTCAGTGGCATGTGGCTGACTACAAGAGAAGGATTATAGTGTAGCTATCCTCTAAGTTTCTAGATGAGTTTCTGGATTTCTTTAAACAAGGGAGAGGATAGACAGTATCAAAGAGAAGAAACATTTCCAAAGAGATGGTGGCTGTTTGCAGCTATAGGCTGATGTTTGCTCTGCTTTTGAAATTGAGGTCTTTTTTACATATGGCAAAGAGATAAGGAGCCTGTTGCCCCCACTCTCATCCCTGACAATAGGATCTATTGTCAAATAGGGGATGGGAAAAACAAGACTCCACAAGTTCCCCATTATGCTTAAATTAAGTATATTTTATAACCACAATAGTATCTACAGATATTTTTTAACATTGGTGACTGAGACAATTATTCATGGAATAAATTTATGGGCACTATTTTTTTTTCCTGAAAGCCTTTCAGAAACTTCAAATTTTCTCTGGGATTTGTGTGTATAGGTTAGAAGTCATGGAATAATCTAACTAAATTTTGTAGTTCAATCTCCAGAGGAAGGTCAAAAATGCCTTTTGGAGGATGTTAAGGGCCTGGCTCATTACATCATCGATGCCAGGCCTTGAAGTAGAACTTGTGGCTTCATCATGAAAAGCTATTGATTTTCTTCTTCATAAGTAGTTTGATTTTATCTTTGGGAAGCAGAATTATATGATAAAATAGAAATAGCATTGACTGTTAGAAAATTGGGGGAAGGGCAAATGTGTTGTTTTCCTGTGGCAAGTAAATAGTACTTCATGACATGCAGTTTTTAGCAACCTCCTGCCTAGCTTGCTTTTATTCGCCTGCTATTTAATTCTCTTGCTTCCTTCTAATGTTATTTGATGTATTTTCTATAACTTTGAAAGATAATTTCTATATTTTACTCAGACCTAACTGGATATCAATATAAGGAGTTAAGTGACTTCTCTCAGCTGCTGTTGCTCCCTGGCCACCTGTTAGTCAAACCTCAGTGCTGGAGGCTGTCAGTGAATTCGTAAAAAGTTTCTCATCTGGAGCAAACAGAGACCACTGGCATGAAACACAATCTGAGGCCATGAATAGGCTGACCATACCTCCTACTGGGAGAGAACAGCAAACCAAGAAAGGAGCACTAGTGCAATGGAGGAACCTGGGCCTGGGGAAGACAATCAACAGCTTTTAAATTCGGCCAAATATTCCACTTAGGGAGGGGAAGCCCATTACTGGAACTGGGGAATCAGTGCGATATGCACCGGATCCCGTAGTCTTGGGCTCACAAGAAAAGATGCACTATGGGAGCGATTGACGGAGAGGCTACTAATAATAGAATCTTGGTAATTCAGAATTGTATATATTTGTTAACCTAGACTGACAGAAACCAACAATTTTCGACACAAAGACCCCTAAACTCACAACATTAAAGCAGCCTTAATACTCACCCACCACGACTCAGGGAACTGAGCGGAAGAGGGGGAGGAAAGATTGTGAGAGCCGTGGTGGGGGAGACTATCCAGAGGCATGGCACCCCTCAGTAACAACACACTTGTGCCATGAGAACCGGGCTGAGTACTAGGCTATCCATGGTTCCCTGCCACAAGGACTGATCCAGACGCCCCACGGAGGAGGAGGATATCCAGGTGATTGGGGATGGGGAGGGGGACCTTGGGGAATTGGGGATAACAACTCATTGTTTGCCCACTAAATAATGTAATGCATTATGGACAATAAATATATATTTAAAAAAAAGTTTCTCTATCTCTCTGCTTGAATCCCTTTCAGTTTATGTCCTGGCTGTCATTTCATTCTTCACACTTGCCCAGTCTGTAAGAGGTGAATTGGAATAGGATGTGAATGTGATGTGGATAGGATGAGAAACTGACCTATTGGAGAGACAGACACATACAGAGATTTGATGGCTTCTTGCAGAAAATGAATTTATCACCCTTTGTGTGGTAGTAGGATCTGTCTGTAAATCCTGGTTGAAAATAGGAATGATTTAATTGGGGGAAAAAGATCACAAGAATGAGTGAGGATTCTGGAACTGAACTTCAGCTTCATTATCCAACTGGCTTGCTTTGGTCAAGGAATTTTCACATTTGTTTTCTTTTTTTTTTTTTTTCTGGAATAAATGAGTTTATTTTGGATTATAGACTCTATGGTAAGCTCCAATATGGCAGGGAAAATGATGGCATGGACAAAGGGTGAACATCACCTCTTCCAAAACACTGCAAGTAGCAGCAGGAAGGTGCACCAAAAACTGTCAAGGGGAAGCCAGCTATAATCCCCATAAGCCCACCCAAACAACACATTCCCAACAAGGTTCCAAGTACAAAATCTGTCATCATTTAAACATCGAGCATCAGAACATATTCAGTTAATGGAGGACACATGAAACCACTACAAAGAGAAATGTCTTATTTTCTCCATCCATATATATTCAATCAATCCATTCTTTCAAATCATCTTGTTTGTTTTAGTTCTCAGTGTAATTTTTTAAAATGTATTTTTATCTCTTTATTTGTAAGCAGAGGAAAACACACACATACACAAGAGGTGGGGGAGGGACAGGCATACCAGGGCCTGTAGCTGCTACAAACAAACTCAAGATGCATGCACCACTTTGTGCATCTGGCTTTCCATCAGCAATGGGGACTCAAACCTGTGTTGTTAGGCTTTGTAGGCAAGTGTCCTAACCTCTGATCCACCTTCTGAAACCCTCATTATGACTTTTAATCACTAGTTTATTTGAAATGATTTAATTCTCATATCAGTGTTCTATGAGGAAGGACCCATTTTTATTTATTTTGACCTAATGAATATTGAATACTTTGAATAGCATCTATTATCATGCATCTGAGGGACATCTGTTGAATAAGTAAAGCAGACATGTGAATTTATATATAGGCAGAGCTATGGCCAAGGACAAAGTTAGAGCTGCTGTATAATTTCAGGCACTGGCTCTTTGCTGATGAAATACTTTGTGTGTTCCAGGAGGTTGTCCAGTGTAGCTGAGGTAGCAAGGATGTAACAACTTGTGAGGCTCTGTAGGGATGATATTTAACCAATAGTGTTTCTATGTTTTGATAGCTGACACAATCACCACTCACCAGTGAAACATCAGCCTAAGAAAAAGACACAACAGAGCTATGCTTCATCTTAATTTTTTTTGTTCATAATGTTTAATTCTAAATGCTGTTTAAAATTTTAGCACACTCAATCATGCTTTTATTTTATGTCATGCTCAAGTAAGCATGATAAGAAAACACAGAAATCAAGAACATCTGAGACTGGGTTGATAATTTTTAACTTTCAACTCTTATCTACATGTTGATCATTTCCTTAGTCA
>PVHP010015511.1:0-37313 GCA_004024765.1 Zapus hudsonius
TGGGTATTTTATGAGGTTATGGAAACATTGACAATATTCAAGTTTATCTTTTCTTCCTTGTCTCTTCACTTAGCCTCCCCAAGTCTCACCTTCCCCCCCTTCATGTTGTAGCTGAAATCCACCTAGCCTACAAACACTGACCAGACATAGACTGGTTCAAAGTGCAAACAGCTGCCTGGGGAGGTTTCTCTAATGTGCTGCCCATCCATCAAAGTGTGGTCTGTGAGTTTCCATGGCTTTTCCTATCCGAGCAGCTCTTTCTCACCATGATAAAGACACATCACAGCACTGTGGACCACCTGCTGTAGGGATCTCCAGGGATCTCTAGTTCAAGTGTTTTCTGGCACCTCCACAGAAGTCAGGCCAGCCAGCAGACCCTGGTTGCAGGAGGGCTTATGGGAGCAGCATGCTCTCCCATCCTCCTTCAGACGTGAGCCAGAGCCAGATTCCTGAAGGGCGAAGCCATCCCTCAGGCAGCAGGGTTTGCTGAGCCTGGTTCTGTCTAATGCACACAAGGCCCCACACGTTTGCCAAAGCCTCCAGAAAGCTTTCAAATACTTTAATCACCGTTCTCGCATTTTAAGCACTGTGTCTGACTCTCATTACCTCAGCTTCCCTTGGATCCACTCGAGCCACAGGCTCCATGATAAAGGCCTTTTGGTGAACCCTAATTAGAAAAGCCTTTCCTTTCCACTCACACCTACTTGATTCAGTTTAGGAAATCCTACATTTCACGTTCATTTCCCTCAGAGTAAAGCTCTATGCCACACTATGACTGTGTAAGAGTCATCAAACAGGCAGGTTTTATTTCTACTTCCAGAAGTGACAACATTGCTGAGCCCACAGTCAGCTCTCATGAAACCTAGATTGAATTATTTGTTCAGGAAACTTCTTTGAGAACCGTAGCTGGAATATTTGTCTAAGCCTTCATTGTCATAGAAAAATCCACATCCCTGTTTGTTATGAGCTGAAGTTTGTGTCCTCCCAAAGACCCACATATAGAAGCTTATAACTACCAATTATAACTACCAATGTGATGGTATTTGGGGGTAGGACCCTAGAGTGATAACTAGGTTTGGATGAGTGAATGAGGAGAGGACCCTCATGATGGGCTGAGGCCATAAGAACACCTCACGAACACACACCTAGCAAAGGCCACATGAACAAGGAGGAGGCAGCGATCTGCAGACAAGAAAGCACGTCCTACCTAGACGTGAATCTGCCAGCACCTTGGGATGCTGGACTCGCTGCCCTTCAGAACTGTGAAGGTCAAAGAGTAATCTGCAGATACTCTGCAGTGACTTCTTAATGAAAAAAGGATCCTAATCAATGTTGACCACGAGTGTCTGTAATGCATAATGAGAAGCATGCCAGCCAGGAGGGTAGAAACAGTAGAAACCATTAGAGAGCTCCTTGGGTTGATCTGGTGGCTAAGCATCAGTTCTGGTCGGCTTCACCTCGTTTCATTGTAGCAGGGATGCCTTTTCTCTCCCATTCTTCCTATTTTCTGAACTCTGAAAGTTATTTTGCTTGTAAATTTCAAGAGGAAAATGGAACCTCAAAAGCTTATGAATAAAGCTGGGAGTGGTGGCAGGCACCTGTAATCATCACTACTTGGGAGGCTGAAGTTGGAGGATCACTTGAGCCTAGGAGTGATAGCCATCCCAGGCCACACTACAAGTCCTTGCCTCTTAAAAATAACAAGCAGGGCTCTAGAGATGGCTCAGAGGTTAAGGCCTAACAACCCTTTTCTATTTCCCAGAACCCATCTAAAGCCAGATGCACAAAGGGACACATGCATCTGGAGTTTGTTTACAGTGGGTGGAGGCCCTGGCATGCCCATTTTCTCCTCTCTCTCTCTCTCTCTCTCTCTCTCTCTCTCTCTCTCTCTCTCTCTCTCGTCTTTATAAATAAATAAAAATTTAAAATATCAAGCAGCATGTGCATGGAGTACTGCCCCCTTCTAGAGGTTGTTTCATCCTTCAGTCAGACAGCCAAGTATCCATCTGTCCTTTACAATGCTGGACACAGGAAGGCAAACATGAAAGCTATGCTCTTTGTCCTCTGGAATCTTCCTGGAATCCTACAATCCACTCACTGCAGTGCAAATGGAAAGCTCAGAGGTAAGTCCTTCTTTGGACTTACCCTGAGAAACCCCAGGAGAGGCACCATATGATATGGAGAGAGTTCAGGAGGCTTGGAAAAGGAAGGCAGAGGTGTGTTTCTGAGCATGCACACAGGACATTTGAGAAAAACCTTCCTTTATCTGCCTCCCTCAAGTGTAGGATGCTGGAGCCAAAGCAGCAAGGAGGGTGAGGTAGAGATGAACTGTTAAAGAGTTTTAAGCAGAGAAATAACTGAATCAGGTTTGCAACTGGGACCAGCAGGGACAAGTGAGAGACTGTCCTAATAAGCATCAGTTCTAGTTGGTGTCAGCTCATTTCAGTCAGGCTGAGGAATGAAGGAATGAGCTTGTCACATTCAAGGCTAGCTGGAAGGTCATCGTGGTCAGAGAAAGCAAAGAGAGGATCACAAGAACAAACAACCAGAGTTGCTATTGTTACAACTGTGTGTCCCCCTCCTCCTCCTCCTCCTCTTCCTCCTCCTCCTCCTCCTCTTCCTCCTCCTCCTCCTCCTCCTCCTCCTCCTTCAGTTGATGCTTCTTTATGGATGAACTCGGAAGAGGAATACACAGAGGTGAAAGATGTTACGAAAAAGGATCAAGAGCAGGTCATGGCTGAGAACCTGCTGCCTGGAAGAGGTAGTTAATGGTAACTGCTAAGGCTTACAGAGAACAGTCTGTCCTCCATCTCTGTTGGTTCTCTATCCAATGAATCAACCTATTGGGGACAGAAGATATTTGAAAAGAAACACTGCATGTACTGAGCTATGGTGGTTTAAATGAAATACTCTCCAGAGGCTCACGTGTTTTGAATACATGATTCTCAGTTGTTGGCAATTTGAGAAAATTGGGTGGCTTTTGGGTGGTGGAGCCTCGCTGGAGGAGGTGTGTCACTGGGGGCGGTCTTTGGGTGGAACAGCCTAGCACTCAGTCTACTTCCTTCCTGCTCCTCTAGAGATGTGATACCTGCCTACCTCACTGTTGGAGCTTCCTTGCGGCTGATATGTGACAATTGTCTGCTCTGTTATGCTTTCCCTGACACGATGAAACTTCCTCTGGAACTATAAGCTGAAACAAACCCTTTCCTTCCAAAATCTGCTTCTGGACAACTGTCTTTTCCAGCAACAAGAAAGCAACTCCAAAATAATAAACACAGGCTTTTATTCTTGATATAATTGCACAAACAAAACAGTGTTAACTACTTACATAGCATCCATACTGCACAAGTTATCATAAGAAATGTAGAAATGATTTCAAGAATCCAGGAGGGTTGTGTAGATTATATGCAAACACTGTACTATTTCAGATAAGGGATTTGTGCATCCATGGAATTTGGAATCTGTGGATAGCGTGGGTCAGTTAATTGTACTTATTGGGTACTACTCATGAGCACTTACACATCTGCTGCATCTACAGCTCACACAGAGCCTACCTAACCGATTTAAAAAGCAGCAGCAGCAGTAGCAGCACAAGGTGGAAATTACCAGTGAAGTAATGGAGGCCTAGAAAATGATTCCTAAGACCCTGGCCTGGGTGATGGGCCAGACACACACCTGTCCACCTCCCGGCCACTCCCTCCTTCCCTTGCCATGCTCCACCAACATGTGTTGTCCTTTGATTTCACCCCATCTGCACCACCACCAGCTTTCCCCTTCATCATTTGTTCATAGTGTAGATGCTCGTGAAAGGCCTTCCCTCTCCCATCCAGTCTTTAAACATCATCTCCTGCAGGCAACTTGTCCTTCGTTACCCCCATCCCACGCCACTATAATTCACCATTTAGGAGTCCGTCTGCTCTGGTTGACTTTGCCTTGGGAGAGAAAACAGTGATGTCTCCTCTGCTCTGGTCACCCTGATTTCAGGCTAGAACCTGGCACATGGTTTGAGCTCCTATCTGGAAAGATTCCGTGAAGATAGGAATCTGTTCTAGACACACTGAGTCTGAGATGATAGAAGAGCAAGGGAGTGAAAAGTGCAACAGACATCTGAGGAGGCCAGAAATGCTCCAGCAAGAAAGCAGTGCTGTGCTGGTTTCTGTAGAGGGACACCTGATAAAGATGAAGTTACCAAGGAGACATTGTGTCCTGGGCTCCTTCTCTCTTCAAGCCTCCTTTGAGTCTCCCATTTCAAGGTTTAAACCCCACTACACCCCCTCCAGTACTCACTTCCAATCAGAACCCATGACCTGGACATCCACTGTCTTCTGGCCTTTTGCCTGGGATTCCCTACACTCCGGTGCACACATACATTTGCTCATCTTTCTTCCTCTTCCTAACTACCTCCTAGACTGCAGAGCTAAACTCCTTCCTTCCATCAGCTGTTGGGCGGTCCTCTGACTCTGCTTGGCTAAGCAAGTTTCTTAGCCTATCTGTGCCTCAGTATCTTCAAATAAACACGAGACTAATATTGGACCAATTTCTTCAAAGCCATTGCGAAGATTTACTGACCGAAAAAAAAGTACACAAAAAGTACTATTATTATTCTTCGTGTCCAGGCATGTCCCCACATTCTACTTACAGTTCAGAAAACTATTGCTCTGGTTTAGGCCTCTCACTAAGAGACAGAGTCTGCATACAGGGCTGTGGCCTAGGATTTGGTAGATATCGATCCATCAAATGAGGAACAGTGAGGTTATAAGGCCAAGGACAGAACCCAAGCAAACATTGATGCAAATGGATTGATCCACAAAGAAGCATCAACTGAAGGAGGAGGAGGGACACACAGTTGTAACAATAGCAACTCTGTTTTGTTCTTGCTATTCTCTCTTTGCTTTCTCTGACTACCATGACCTTCTAGCTAGGCTTGAATGTGACAAGCTCATTCCTTCACTCCTGCCACAGGGCCTTTACACATACAGTTTACTAGGAATCCTCTTTCCCCATGTCATGGAAGGCTTTCCTTTCCTTCATTTAACTCTGCTTAGAGAAGGCCTGCCCACTCTGAAACAGCCACCAGTGAGCTCCACTGCCTCTGTGGGCCCCTGAGTAAGCTTCCTGAGACCCAAGGCCACTGGCTCAGCCAGCACTGAAGGTCCAGAGACAAGGCTTTCCCTGGGTCAGCCTGGCACAGCCTGGCTCCTGTGTTTCCTCTGCATGGCCAAGACCCAGTCACTTCTCTCTTAAAGAGACTGTCACCATCTTAGGCACATAGTTATATAAAGAGCTAAAAGTGGTTAAGAACCTAAACCCTTCAAAGGACAAAGAAAGAAATTTCAGTGGTGACTAGAAAAGGTTAAGGCTTTAAAAGTCTGACATTTTAACAAGTGCCTCATTCATGGATCTTGTATTGATGAGAGGGCTTATGACAACTATTTATTACCCTCATCTCACTTCACATTTCTAGACTTTGAATCTAGACAGTAGCCTGAAAAGAAAAAAAAAAATCTGCTGAAGCATAGAAAGAGCAAGTTCTAATACAGGATCAAAGATGCATATTGGAACGGAAGCCCTGAGGTTTGCTGGAGGCTGAAGCTAATGAAATGCATACAGGAGCCAAACCTCTGTCTCATCATAAGAACCTATAACACACAGTCAACGGTATCACTGTTCATTCTCTTGGCAACCCCCACACTAAAGATAGGACTAAAGCAGTTATTAAATCAGTCCAATGAATATGAAAACTGAACTCTCTAAATTCCGGGCCAGAAAAATTTAGATCATCCTTCATCATAATATTTAGACCCAAATCCAGCAGAACTGAAAGGAGACATTTCCCAGTTTTAAGAAGATGCTTTGTGGAGGTTCCAGACCCTCTCCACACTCTCGTCAGATGGTTATTCCCATAGCATCCCATAGATAAGAAATATATTGAATGCGCTCAAATTTGGTTTCCTTAATATGTTCATTATGTTGACAGTGCAACGGAATAATTTACCTCGTCACATCTTGAGCCACATTGCTACAGACCTAAGGATTAACTTAGACCCGGTAGACAACACAATTCATCATTTTAAGGATGAGGGAAGGAGAATGTGTCAGGTATATATTTATAATAGTGCAATTGCAACTGATACCTGTATTTGAAATGTTTCAGTTCTCTATCAGTTTCTAAAGCAAAACTCATATAATTCTTAATTGTCAAAAAAACATACATCAGCCACCTTTTCCTTTAATTACTGAATATATTTGCTTTTCAAAGTAGCTTCACTTATCGGGACTTCATTTTCCCACCTGGGTGCCCACTGAATCTTCTAAAGCTTCTAGAAATCTACAGAACTGATTATTATGTAAACCTATTACTGATGGTATCCAGGGGGCAGCATCTACAATTATGTAAAAAAAAATCGGAAGTTAGATGTCACAGATAAGAAAAGGTGCAAAAATAGATTTGGAGGGCAATTGAATCCACCTAAAACACTATCAGAATACTGAATTAGCCCAAGACGGCAGCTCAGGAAAGAAGATGTAGTGTGTCAAATGCATGAAGGGTAAGAACAACTCAAATCCCAGCAAAAATGTTCAGGAATGAAATAAGAAAGAATAGGTCACTCCGATGTCATCTGTAATCTGCTCACAATTTGTTAGCGCCTCTCAAGCATCAACTACAAATCCTGTGAGTTCCTCAATCATTTTACAACATTGAGGATCCAAAGAAATAGAAAAACCCAACCCTTTAACCTTGGGGGGAAAAAGCAGGGCCCATCATTGGCCTTCATGCCCACCCACCAAACCCAAGCTTTGAAATATCCATGCAAAACACACCCCCAAAATGCCTAAAACCTTCCTGTTTAAACCTCCAGATCGAAATGTTATCACAACCGACTGCCAGCAAGTGGAACTGACAGGCTACTTGCTGCCTCCAACCCACACTCAGCTCCGCAGTTTGTGATAAGAACTACAGAAAATTGCCTTTTTTTCCCCCACCCAATAGGAATGTTCCTGGGATTTCCAGCCGGAATCTCTTAGCTTCCCACTGTGGCTTCCTGCAGGGCCATCCCTACTCACATATGCTTTCTTTAAGCAGAACCAGGAGCAGGGAACCATGCCTGCCTCCACAGAACTTTTCTTTCCAATCTGACTTCCCTTTTGCATTAAAAGCACATTTCGGTGCATATTATTTTAACTCCACAGCATCTGTTAGGGATGGATGTTCCCATCTCTCATTTACAGATGGAGATATGCAAGAGCAGAAAAGTTTAAATAACTTGCCCAAGGTCAGTCAGGGACAAGATGAGAGAACGCACATCGCCCAAGTCCAAGCCTCTCTGCCTAGAAGACTTAGCACCCTGCACTGCACCCCTTTTCTCCGGGGTAGTCAAGTCCCAAAGCTCCCACATCCTCCCCCAAATGAGGCTGAGTCCACCACCCCGACACTTCTGGTAAACATTGGCTTTCGGGGTACCGGGCAGCCTCCAAGCCCGCCAAGCACCCCAGCATCCAAGCCCCCCCAGTCTCCGATCCTCCGTCCCCTCCCTTCCAACCCCTTCCAAGCGGCCGAACCCCGAAGTTTCCCGGGGTGCTCTCGGGGCGCCCACCACCCCGGAGCGTACCGTGAGCGGCGAGGGATGCCATCCCGGCGCGCGTCCGAGCGGGGCGCCCCTGGACGGCGTGCCTGCGCTGGGCTCCCGCGGCTCCCGAGCATGCCCAGTCCTCCGGCCGCCGGGCCCGGGGAGGTGCGGGGAGGTGCGGGCGGGCGCTGCCCCGACCGGAGCGGAGCCGCCGAGCTGCGGGCGCCCCGCGGGGATTGAACCCTCCGCCGCCCAGGACGAGGACCGGCGATGCCGCGGCGTGGGAGGCGCTGGGCTGGGCGGCGTCGGGCAGGACCCGGACTCGGGTCCACGCCAGGCAGGGCTTCCCTTCCCCCGACCCCGGGGTGGGGATGGCCGGGGTGGGTGACGCGAGCAATCACCGAGCGGGGAGTCCCGGGAGCTCTGCCACCTCCCCGGCTTCGCCTCCAGCTCTTCCCTGGCAAGTTCCAGCCGAGAGCGCGCCTGCATGGAGGCGAGGGTGGGTCCGCCCAGGTGACCCGCCTAGGAGGCAGTCCTGGGACCAAAGCCCTGGGCAGAGTGGCAGCCCAGCCCTGGGGACTTTTGAAAATATCTTCATTATCAATAATTAGATACATTGTATGAGCAAATCTTGTGATGGCACCCCAATTTCCATCCTCTCTGTCCCCAACCCACTGGAACCCTCCTTGGGGCTCATCCTGGATCTGGTCATGGGGTAGGGGCTTATGAATTGTACAAGAGTGTATATATATATATATATATATTGTGTGTGTGTGTGTGTCTGAGTGCTGTTATTACCCCCCCCACTCTGACTACCTTGCTTATAACTCAAGGCGGGAGCCCAGTGTTTGTTGAATGACTTAATGGACCCCCTCAGGCTCACCCTCCCTGCAAGCCTATCCATCATTTTATGGAGACCTTCGGTTTGGAATCAGCCGGAAAATGCAAAGTGGATGAAAGGCCTGAAAAGCCAGTGCCACCGATAGGTGGTGAAGCAGAAGAAAAAGGCAACATGAGGTGTTCACATAGGAAAAGTGCAATTCCCAAATGTAAAGCAAAGGCCCCTGGGGCATCTTGGTGCTAGGCTGAGGGGTGTGGTCACCAAGGAATTGAGGCCTTGAAATGTACCATGTCAAATGAATAAGGGTAGGGGGAGATATCAACACTGGTCACTGTACGCGTGCTTGGGATTGTGCCAGCTGAGGTGGCAGCACCCAGGGAGGTAGAAATCAGTGTCCACTTGGTCGAGCCCAGCATCCACATACTGGCTCCCAAATTCTGCTTACCTCTGGCTGAGGACAGGGAGTCACAGCAGGTGACCAGGTTGTGGAGCTCCAGGAAAATGTCAGTGCTCATACTTCCTCCTTTGGGAAGGAAACCAGGACCAGAACAGGTCCAGGCCAGGACCATTTTGAGAATTTATTCACCATCAGTCAGATACTTACCAGGTGGGTGAGCCTTAGTTGAGCTGCCTTCTCTTTTGCAGGTCACCAGCATCAAATGGGCTGTGGACAGTGTCATTCCCAAATGCTGCCTTGTGCCTAGCTGGCAGTGCCCTCCTGGCTTCTGCCTGGGCCTCAGTATCCCCCATTCTATCTTACCCCACCCATCCCCACCTTGTGCCCCTCAGCAGCCCTGCCTGGCACTTAGGTTACTTCGTCCCACCTCCTGGTGGCTCTGGTAAACCTGGAGCTGTCCCTTGCTTCCCCTCCATGCTCTTAGGCGGGAACATGCTGTCTGACCTCAGTTCTTACTTCTCTGCTACCTCCAGGTTCCAGCCCACATTCATGAGGAAGCGCTCATAATGAGTTACACACTGCACATTAATTCTTCTTGACAGCTCCTTCTAATTAGCAAGAGCTAAAAGGTAGTATCTAATTAATTAACCTCTCTTAAGGCTACATGAACTTCTGTCCATATAGAGTGAGTGCTTAAAATCCTCAGTAAGATTGACGCTCTAAAGATTGGGGCTCTTTTTGAGGGATTGATGACAAAATACACAGCGTGCCTTGGCTGGTTGGTAACCTGGGTCTCCATCTATCCTCCCATCCATGGAGCGACAAAGGCACCCAAAGGGTATGATACCCCAATGAACGACTTAAAGAAGCACCAAGGGGAGGAAATGATTCTCTTTGCAGTGGCCAATAAAATTTCTTGAAGATAAGCTTGTCGTTCAAATTTTCTTATGTTTTATTCATTTGCTATATTTTCAGGAGGAAAATATGAACTATGACAACCTCTGTGAAAGCTCTGTTCTAATTCTTTCCTGGCAAAATGGTGTTATTCCCCACCCCCCACATAAGATAGATTGAAAGAAACTACTCTCCTAAACATGAGCTCAACTTGAATGATGTGTTAGCATTAACTATTCTGAATGTGACCATATTTTATTTGACACTGTAAGAGGCTGTTTTCTGCAGTTAACATTTCAATAATTCATCTTAACTTTGTAAATTAGTAACTATTGTACAAGTACACATTCGATAATACTATTGCATCTGAAAAGTTTTCATTTGCCCACAATCAACCCGATGTGGAATTTTATCCACTATTTAAAATGCAAGAAACTGAACATTTAGGGCAGCAGAAATGGCTCAGCAGTTAAGCACTTGTCCGCAAAGCCTAAGGACCCAGGCTCAATTCCCCAGTAGCCATATAAAGCCAGATACACAAAGTGGCAAATGCATCTGAAGCAGCGCCTGGCATGCCCATTCTGTCTCTCTTCTCCCTATCTCTCTGGGCTTGAAAATATATAAATAACATTAAAAAAAGAAATTGAACAATTAAAAATATTGCTGGTGTTCTCTGAATTATCATCATGTTAAATATCTTTATTATAACATTTACCACATGATGTTATAACTTATTTAACCATCTATGTCCCCACTGGGAGCCAGAAAGTACGTCTTCCCTGTCAAAATGTCCACAGCCATTCTGTGGCTAAGAGCATGACTCTATTGAGTATGTTTTATAGAAAGAAATTTAGTTTGTTTCAGGAGATCCAAGGTTAAAGAGCCACATCTGGTAATGAACTTTCTGGCAGAATGGCAAGTTAATACATGTCAAGAGACAGACTGCACAGATGTTTCTATTAGGATTCCGTCATGAAGGCTCCATCCTAATGACCTGATCTCATCCTGACTACCTCCCATGTCCTTATCTAGAAACATCATCAGGTTCTCACCTCCTAATGCCTCACATGGGGTGTGTGTTACATTCCCACAGAGGAGGTCTTGGGGGACACAATCAAAATGAGGTAAGTTGTGCTGGAAAAGAGGAAGATATAATGGCAAATCAGAGTCATAGTCAGCCACACGTCGCCGCTGGGATGAATCTCCAAACCAGGCACAGTTTTGGGGAGGAAAGTATTTATTGAAACTAACAGATCCAGGGGAAGTTAAGGAAAAAGGCTGGCTCCTTTTCACAGATCCAAGCAGAGACAGAGCCCACCACCAGCACCTCAAGCAAACACACTCCAAACCAACAAACAGGAGGAACTCCAGGCTTGAGCGCAGACTGCTTTTTGCATATGTATAGCTAGAATTCCAAACCCACCCCAGAAACACCTTAGGGATGAACCCTAGGATCTGGCCGAGGTGATACACCTCCTCCAGCCAGAACTGGCTGGAGACAATTTACGATGGTAATAAACTTTTGAATCTATTGGGGGACATTATTCAAACTACTACACAGAGGCTCAGTAGTTTCCCACAATCCTCAGAACCACAAACTATACAAGTTAACCAGAGCAGTGAGCTCTTCAAGGAAGAGAATGAACTTTTTAACTTCTTTGCCTCCATCTGAAATGTTGTGAAAATTTCTCTCCAACTTATAACAGAAAGCACTTTCACCTATTACTATAATGGGTTTGGAGACCAGTTCATGAATTCTGTTCCTGTATAAACAATTCTTGTAACATATCAAACAGGGATCCTACATGTGGCAGATTTCCCCTTTAGTTGCTAGAATGTGAACAAATCCAGAAAGACCTGAGATGCCAGGCAAATGGGGGCTCCCCAGGATATTGGGGAAGTACCTGCTTATTAGCCATCCTGGTAAAGGTTTCTCGGTCCTTTCTGTCTGCTGCTGGTGTGTCCTGGCTGCTGTCAGCTCTGTTTCTCACTCTCCCTCCATGGGTCCTCCTAATCACTCCATGGAGCAGACTTCTCACTATAAACATCATTTTAGCTTCTACTTCCCCACGGAGAGGCTTCAGAGCAACATAATGGGATTATCAAAATGCAGATCATGATATTTTGAGAGGCATCTGTGAGCACTTCTTAATAAGAGATATTGTGCCTATCTCTTTAATAGAATATGTATGAGGGGAGAGGAGCAAACTCCGAGGGATTGTTAAATAACATCAACCAAATCATCCAAAATAAATAAACTAATAACCAAGAAGAAATGCTGAGTGGATTTTTGCTAGCTGCCAACGGAGAATAAATTTCATGAGAGAAGAATCTGGTTATAAAGGAGGAAAATATTTGCCTCCACTGCAGAAAAGCAGACTAAGAAATAAAAAGTAAACAAGCTGGCATGATGGCGCACGCCTTTAATCCCAGCACTCGGGAGGCAGAGGTAGGAGGATTGCCTTGAGTTCAAGGCCACCCTGAGACTACATAGTGAATTCCAGGTCAGCCTGGGCTAGAATGAGACCCTACCTAAAAAAACAAAAATAAATAAATGAATAAATAAACAAAAAACTCAGAGAATGTTTATTTAAAAAAAATACCAGCAATGACATCTTTAAGAAGAATAACTTAAATGAAAGCCCCCCAGATTCTCCATTCACTAACCTGAACAAAGTTTTCTCCATTGGGGAAGGCTACTCAAAGCCCAAGGAGCTCATGCTGGATGACATTTCCTGCCAATTACATCTTTACACTTTGCATGGGGCATAAATATAAGTTCCTCAGAGTATCCATCTGAACCTCTCACCACACTGCTCTGGCTGGCTGATTACAGTTCTTTGGGCCCCCAGGAGTCTGGTGGGTCACTCATCTCATTGTTGATGTGGGTATATGAGCTGATGATTGGAGAACAAATGCTTGACCTTTGCAACTTTAAGCTCTGGATAAGGAAGGTAATTTTCATACTGTTTTGTTTATGATTTTGGATGCATCAGTCACAAAATAAAGACCATCCATTTTGACATTTTCTTTAATTGTTTTTGGAAGGATTGTTGGAGATCAAACCTAGGGTCTTGAGCATGCTAGGTAAACACTCAACCACTGAGCGACATCCTCAGGGGAACAGCACCAATCACTTCCTGCAGAAAGAGTGCTCATGACCAGTTACCTCCTAAAGTATAAGCTTATATCCAATAACCCCACTGAGGAGAGCCCTTGGGAAAAGTGGGACTGGGAGAGAGGATATATAAGCCTATACTTTATAAAATAATAATAATTATATTATTTTAAAACAACTAAAATTATTACTGAAATAAATGTAAAAAGGACACAAATGAATGGTAAGAGGTAATGGCTGGGATGTGTTTTGTTCCTGCTAAAACTCACTTTGAAATTTGGTCAACATTGAAATAGTGTTGAGAGGTGGTGGGATCTTAGGAGGTAACTGGTCATGAGCACTCGTCCTGCAGGAAGTGATTGCTGCTCTTCCCCTGGGAGTGGTTTGATGAAGCAAATTCAACTTCCCTGGTGTCCAGGTGCTTCTCTCTGCACTCCCTCTAGCTCTTCCACTTCACACCTCACAAGAAGTCCAGCAGGTGTAGCTGTCCAACCCTAGACTTCCCACCTCCAGAACTAGGAGGGACATAGACCTCATTCCTTTCAAAAGCACCCAGTCTCGACTGTTCTGTTCTTCTAGCAATAGGAAACAGAAGAAAAAGATATGCCATACTTGAAGTTAAAAAGACCTAATATTGTTGAGATGTCAATTTTTCTCAAATTAAACTAGAGTCAATGCAATTCATATGAAGAGCCAAGGAGGTCTTTTTTAAAAAAATATAAAAAGATAGTTTAAATTTTATATGGAATTGCAATGACTCTGAATATTTAAAAACCAACTTTAAGAGAGAAAAGTAACTCACAGATTTTTACTATCTCATTGAAGAGTCTAAATCTGCTGACTCAAGACAGCATGGTACTGGCAGAAGTGTAGGTCACTGAAGATCAATGAGGCAGAATAGACCATCCGCAGAGAGTCCCATACTTATACAGTCAATTGATTTTCAATGAAGGTAGTGAGGTAGTTCAGTGGGGAAAGGATAGTCTTACCAATAAATGTTTATGGAACAAACTGAATGAAAAGAAGGAAACCAAAGGGTGGCTCTGAGCTGTAATCCCAGCACTTGGGAGGCTGAGGCAGGAGGGCCCCGCATTCAAAACCAATCCTTGTCTATGTAGTTAAATTGTCTCAAAAACAAAAACAGAACACTCGACAGGGACTTCTGCTACTTCATGTGGACTCAAAGTTTAAGCCTGTTGTGAAATGGAACCATTTGGGTTTTCTCCATGTGGGAGAAGAGCTGAATTTTGTGTGGCAGAAAACATTGGATCCTGGGTGGGTGGTGAGGAAAGGTACTGGTGCTACTTGCCTACACTTTCGGCTCTTCCTTCCATTCTGGATACACAGCATCACTCTTCCCCAGCTTACTGAAGGTGGGCATTTCTAAAAAACCGCTCATTAGGGTTTTTTAATGGGAGTAGAAGTGATACATGTATCTTTCAGGTTGAAGTATCTAAATGCCATGAGATCACAGAAGAATATGTCAATATAGAGGTTTCAGGAAATGAGATGTTAATCCCTGATTAGGTGCCCATGCCCACAGCAAACTTTGCTTAGGTAAGAAATAAGCTAAGAGTAAGAGACCAGTGAGACTTTTGAGTTATTTTCCATTATGACATAACCAAACCTAATAACACCATGAAATAAGTGCATTTACTTCAATTTCACAGATGAAGAAACCAAGACATAGAAGGTTTAAGCACACTGACTGGAATCCCCTATCTGGTAGGAGCAGAGCAGGATTGATCTGGACTCAATCCAGATCTACCTGATGTCCAAGTCTAGGCAGTTTCTGCCTCCACCCTCCAAAAAAAAGAGGTAAGAGAGGAAAGGAGGGAAGAGAAGGAAAAGAAAAGAGGGGAAAATTAAATCAAGAGTTAAGGACATTATCTTTTAAAGAGCTCTAAAACCTATCCTAAAAACATGAACAACATATGTAGAAAAGTATAAAAACAGAGCTTTCTAGCTGAAGGTGTTTGTATTTCCCTGGTATTCTCTATGCTACTGGGAGAACTCATTCGAGTATGGACGAGCAAGGTCATTACTAGCTCTGATTCTGTCACTGTGACTGTGTCCTGTCACATCATCCAATTCTACTCATTATGGACACTTCTCTTATGATGCAATGAGGTACTTGGTCTGCTGGTAGTGCACTAAATGACAAAATATCTTGTATGGCTCCCTTTGCCAGCTTTTCCTATTTGTCCTGTCTGAAATCATTCTCCTCCTCAAATCAGACTGCAGACTAACCACTCTCACCAAACGCATCAGTTGAAATTGGAATAGCATTTCACTTGTAGCCAGATTTAGGGAAGTGCTAGCCAATTTCAGGCAGCACTGTATTTGTGTGTATAAACCCATCTTGGATGCTGGAACGAACGGTGATTAGGATTGAAGCCAACAAATACATACATACATATGTCTTAGATAACTTGAAGCTTTCTTGTTTACATTTCTTTGATGTTTGATTCTTCCATGAAAAACACAATCCAAAAATACCACTAATCTTTACAAAGAAAAATTGAAGGCTAAACAATTTAAACATATTCCAGTAATATAAATACATGTAAGTAATATAAGTAAATGATATTAGTCAGATTTTACCATTGACAATGATACAATTTAAGCAGAATCTGAAATGTTAATAAAAGACAAACTACATTTTTCATTTGCGATTTCTGACAAAGGTAAGCAAATATCAGACATTTGAGGGGGGGAAAACTCAGAGAGATACTTGCTCAATTTTCACAGTGTAATCTAGTTCTGAAGATGGATAATTTTTGCAGAATCAGGGTCCAAAAGTTCACATTGCAGGCATGTTCACAAGAAACTCCTGAGGCATGGCCTATTTTATATTGCACACCTCAGGACTCCACGATCTATTTATATTCTAGTTAAGCTCCTTAGGTAGTTTAAATCTTTAAAAGAAGGAAGAAAACTTTCTGAATTTGGAGACAATTTTCCATAAATTACAACTTCCCCTGCAGACCCCAGTATGTTGTTTCCCAGTAAATATGATCCATTGCTTCAGAGAAATAAGAGAGCTTAAAAAGAATCTGCTACATGCTGTAATTGCAGGGAAATCATATTGCCATGTTATTGCTATACCAAAAATATGATTTCTAAGCTTTATCACAGAAAGTACAGTGGAAGTTTAAATAGAACATTGTGCATACCTCACTGAGATTTGTTCTGATCTCTTGGGTATTTATTCAGCAGCTTCCATTACTCCCCTCATTGTTCCGACAATAGAAAAGAAAAGGAACCCAAGTCACAAACACCAACTATCTACCTAGACTTGCCCTGGAAACAAAATAGTATGGTTGCCTCCATAATATCTGTTCTATATTTTACTAAGAGACATCTAATTATACCCAAGATGGAAAGGTACCCAGATAAATACCTAATTTCTTAAAACTTAATGTTCCAGTTTCTATTGTAGCTAGGTAGGACTCCCATGGCACAATCAACCCTAAAAGATTTAAACATGGAACCTGCTTTTACTGTTGGTTGCATGGGATCTACTGGTACTATTTTCCCCTATATCTATTCCCCCCTTCTAGCTTTGATTGTGGGAATAACGCTAGGAATTCTTAAGTCATTTGGGGATACTGAAAGAAAGGCCCAATGAATTTCAGGGATGTAAATGTGGACATTGTTGAACTGATAAACCAACAGTGGTAAACACTTACTTCCTGATTTCATTTTACATGAGAAAAATACACTGTTGATGTAAGCCAATGGAATGCTGCACTGTACATCTTCAGCTAACAACTGCCTTAATGATTATCTTCCTCACTCCAGTCTATTGGGTAATCGAGTAGAGAGCAAAGCTTTTCTCCTATCTCGAATGGAAATCAAGAGTGGGGATTCCTGACACATTAATTACAACAGCTGTGCTTGCACCTGTCCACTAATGAGTGTCCCACAAGAATTTTTGCTGTCAACTGTAAAATCAGCAGCCCAATAAATAATTACTTATATTATTCTGAAAACTGCCCTGTTCCCACGACTTGAGTCCCTAACTGTGCCTGGAATACTCATCTTCTTCTTGAGATGAGATGGGGTGATAGAAGATTTCTGGTATTCTTCATGCTGCTACTCTGGCTCCAGCCTGAGCCTTAAAGATAAATGGCTGCAGGAGGATGTTACACTGTGCAAAAACACTGAGGGAAAGATCATTAAGAGAAAGCACAGTTATAAAGGTTTAAGCTCTGGACAGGAGCAGTGTATTAAACACAGAAAGCAATTTCTGTAGAAGGATGAACCATGTGACTTAGGAAGCTACATAGCAAGACTATTGGTGGGGAGGAACAAAAGGAGAACTATTGTAGTCAGCTTTCTCATTGTGGTGACAAAGAGCCCAACAAAAAGCAGCTTATAGAAGAAAGGGTTTGTTTTGGCTTATAGACTTGAGGAGAAGCCCCATGATGGCAGGGAAAATGATGTCATGATCAGAAGGTTGTCCGGACATCACCTCCACCACAGCACTGCAAACAGTGGCAGGAAGGTGTGCCAAACACTGGCAAGGGAAAGCTGGCTATAACAATGTTGTAGTTAGCTTTCTTGTTGCTGTGACAACGAACCCAACAAAAAGCAGCTGATGGGAGGAATGGGCTTATTTTGGTTTACATATTTAAGGGGAAGCTCTATCCTGGCAGGGAAAACAACAGCATGAGCAGAGGGAAGGACATCACCTCCACCACTGCACTGCAAACAGTGGCAGGAAGGCATATCAAACACTGGCAAGGGGAAGCTGGCTATAACCCCCATAAGCCAGCACCCAACAACACAGCTCCAACAAGGTTCCAATTCCAAAACTGCCATCAGCTGGGGATTAAGCATTCAGAACACATTAAGTTTATGGGGGACACCTGAATCAAACCATTACAATTCACCCTGGCCCCCATAAAATGATAAGCGTATACAATGTAAAATAAAATGCATTCAGTTCAACTCCAAAAGTCCCCACAGTTTTTATCAATCCTGGTGTGGCTCCCCAGGAGGACTGTAGGCCTTCATGTCTGTATTGGGACTGCTGAGGCATCCAGCCACATGGACTGAGTTGCTACCAGTTCTTTGACTCATGGGCTTGCAGACTGCTATTGTGGGACTGCCATGAGCTAATCCAATAAATCCCTCTTTTCTGTTACAATTCACTCTGTTGGTTCTGTTCCTCTAGAGAATCCTGACTAATACAACACCCATTAGCCCACCCCCATCAACATACCTCCAACAAAAGTCCCAGTTCCAAACTTGCCATCAGTTGGGGGTTAAGCATTCAGAACACATGCATTTAATGGGGGACACTTGACTCAAACCTCTACAAGAGCTGTGGGTGGGGAGAGGTTAAAGAAAAGGAGGTAAGAGGAGAGAAGAGGTGAAGAAAGAAGATCTAACTAAGCATGATAACAATTCCAATGGACTTTTGTTAGACACTTGCTTTAAAAAAGGAGAAGCAATTTACACCCATTTTTCTCATTTAACCTTCACAGCTAACCCACACAGAGGTCATTATTAATATCTCTAGTCTGTATACATCAAAACAAAGACTAGGAATTGTGGATACAACCCAATGCCTTCACATAAGGAAAAATGAGACCCAATTACATTAACCCACAGAATTAGGATGAGAAATGACTGGGTCCAACTCTAACATCAGCATTTGCTCACACACTTTGGAGTAAAATTTACCTGAAAAATGGAGAACTGTTGGTAAGTTATTTAATTCTATTAGCCTCATCCTCTTCCTACAGTGAGAATGGCAAAAGCATTTATATCCTTGAGTTTTAAAATGCCAAGCCTGGTATCTGGTTCATACTAATCACTCAATATATGGTAATAATTATTTATTTCCAATCCAATGTTTTTCTACAGGATACGGATTAACTACCATTTCAAAGAGCATCTTGCTTTCTGTCCGATTTATGCTCATTGAAAATAATCTAGTTACAAGGGAGTGATTTCTAAATTATGTCCCTACATTTGCAAAAACTTCTAATTCCTAATAATACCATCAATATTCCAAATATTACCAATCAGGTGGACTGTGCTCAGACGGCAAGCCTATCACAAATAAGCAATGGAAGGACTTTTAGAAAGACTTATTCAACAAATATTTAGAATCAAATCATTTAGTGCTCTCAATATTAATTCAGTTGCATTTTATGCAGGATAAAAATAAGCCTCTGATAGTTAAAATCCAATTCAATGTCTTAAAATATTTACTAAAGTGGAAGGGAACAAATCAATGATACACCGCCAAGGTCAGGAGGGAACGGGCACATTCTTGGAGAGTCACCGAGGCTTCCTGAAAGTCAAAAGGCAGCAAACCCAGGCACAGCTAAAGCCAGGCTGGCTCTGGGGTACTACGCCATGATGGAAAGTGAGACTTTTGTCAAAGACTAGGAGCTCTTGGCTCCAGGAAGGCCCTGCTTATTCTCCTTGGCTTAAAGACTCCTCTCCTCTCTGATTTTTAAAGCTGTGAAAAGCAGTCGTGTGTGGTTTACACCTGTAATCCCAGTGCTCTGGGAGGCTGAGGCAGGGGAGTTGTCAGAAGTTTCAGGTCAGCCTGGGTTTTGGGGTGAGTTCCAGACCATCCTGGGCTACAGAGTGAGTCAAAGTCTGAAAAAAAAATCCAAAACAAAAAGGTGAAAAGCCAGAAAAGGTTGTGCTGTCACAGGTTAAAGTAGCTGACAGTCCTGAACGACACGGGTGAATGGCCGAGATGGCACAGAATAAAGGCCATGGGGAAGCGCAGGACAGAAGCTTGGGAAGGGAGCTTTGGATTTTCTGTTCAATTCTTCTGAAAACCTAAAGCTGCTCTAAAATATATAGTCCACAGATTAAACTATTAAAACATGAAAGAAGCCAGATACCAAGACCACAGCTATGATTCTATTTATACAAAATGACCAGAAAGGCAGGAGATGTGGTAGACATGGTGGGCGGGGCAGGGGAGAATATAGGAGGAGTACTGATAGTAACAGGGATTCTCTGGGAATGATGAAAACACTCGGCAGCTGATGGTGACGTTTGCACAACGCTCTGACAATGCTAAGAACCATTGAATTGTACACTTTGGGAGGGTGGATTGTGTAATATGTGAATATATTTCAGTGATAAAAGAACAACCACCATACACTGGTATAATAAAGATGGCATTTTTGTGTCTATGCCTGTGTATTACATGTGTGTGTGTATGTGTGTGTGTGTGGTGTATTTATATATGCATGGGTGCATGCATGCCATGGTACAGGTGTGCAGGTCAGAGGACAACCTGGCAGACCCACCTTCCACTTTGTTTGAAATGGTGTCTCTCTTGTTGTTTTATAATCACCGTGAATGCCAGGCTAGCTGGCTCACAAGTTTCCTGACCCCACGACCCATTGCCATAGGTGCGTAGGATCACAGACTCATAAGCTACTCGCTCCTGGTTTTACATGCACTCTGGAGATCCAAACTCTAGGCTCAGACTTGCACAGCAAGCACTTTTAAATACTGAACCATCTCCCCAGCTTCTGGTTGCATTTCTACATTTAACCGAGAGACACTAGAGGAGAGCGTAGAGAACAGGAGGAAGAGAGCCAGCAAAATACTTCTCTCTCCTGCCTTGAGGACTTGTCCACCATCTCTGATGATCCAGCTGCTGACACACCTCATCTCTCACGCCTTCTTCGCCCAGGGGTTACATGTGTTGAAAGGAACTTGGTCCTCTCATGTAGATTGCTTCTGCTGTGTACCCCCATTTCTCTTGGCTTGGCTTTGTTAACTAATTACACTTATCCGAGTGATTATTCTTTGCACTCCTTCACAATCACACTCTTTTCATTGTACTCTGTTCATTGTCTTTTATCTGTTCAGATACATAGATCATAAATAGGTGACAGGTAGGTAGATAGGTAAATGAAAGAGAGAGAGACAGAGACAGAGACAGAGAGAGATGGGAATGATCCAAGTGTCACTTCTGGTCAGGATGATGGAAAAGAAATGGGACAAAATACTTGACTCAAACAACTTAAAAGAGGAAATGTTTACTTCACCTTATGTTTTCAGGGGGTTCAGGCTACGGCTGGTTGACCACAAATGCCTGGGCTGAAAATCATGGTGACAAGAGTATGAGGCAGAGGAGGCTCTTTACTTGATGGAGAAGAAACGGAGAGAGAAAAGCCTGGACAAGATATAACCCTCAAGGACATGTCCACAAATGACCTTCTTTCTCTACATAGTTTCTACTTCCTAGGCTTTCCAGAACTTCCCAAAATAGTGCCACCAACTGGAAACGAAGTGTTCAACATGTGTCATAGCAATGGGAAAGCCTGACTAAGATGGAAAACACCCACTCTGTAGTTCTACACACCTGAATGCTTCTGGCAGCTTTATTTATAATAGATGTGCATTGTAAACAACTAAATGTCAATCAACGCATGCCTAGATTAACAAGTTGTGATGTACCTGTACAATGGTCCAGGAGAAGAACCCGCTGCTGGCATAATCACTGACCTCAAAGACTCTCAAGACATTCTGCAGAAACCATTAATTTAAATTTATATATTTAAAGAAATTCAAATTATTATAAATTTAAATGATAATTTAAATGATAAAGTTTAATTAAATTTTAAAAATTAAAAATTAATTAAAAATTAAATTAAAAAAATTTAAATGATAAATTTAAATAAATTCAAAACATTATTTACAGAAGTGTGAAACAGTAAGTGATTCGAGTTAAGTGAAACTCACAGGGAAGTTGGAAGTCATCTACAATGACCAAATGCAGACCCTGGTCCTGCAGGGAGGCAGCAAAAGGAAGATTTGGGGGAGGAGGAAAATATCCTATGACTTAATCATAGTGGCAGAACGGGTGTAGACAATTGTATAAGCCTTTCAAGCTGTATATTGATGTGTGCATTTTGTTGTCTACAATTATGCCTCAATCAACTTGATTTGAGAATGTTAAGATTTCTCATGCACCACTCTTCACCTCCTGTCATTTAGTTGTGCCCCATATCTTCTTTCATATTTGTTATAAGCACTGGGTGGTGCCCTTATTTTTGTACATATCTGGTGAAATTCGGAGGCCTAGAATAGCTCATTCTTTACAGTCAGTGCTTACCTCATTTCAACCTCTGCATCCACCACGAGAATCTTGACTCTTATCCCCTCCGTTTCCAACCCATTGCAGAAAGGTAGCAAGCTTTCTCAGGGTAGCTCCAAGCACAGTGCAAATACGGTTTCCTTTTTTCTTCCTGTCTATGAGTGAAAATGGTTTGTGGACTAGAGATGCTGGCCCTCTCTCGCCTTCCTTCTTTGAGCCAGAGGAAGCTGGTGAGCTTGTTTCTGTGCTCCTGGCTGTTCCTACAGTTTGCTTCTTTGGGGGGGGGGGAGGTTTAGCATATTCATATCTCTTACTTTGCTTAAGATGCTCATGCTGACAGAGGCCCTCTCCATCCTTCTCAGAGCAGTCTTATTCCATCGGAGAATAATGATCATTTTTTCCAAAACTTTTTCTCTGGGTCAACCATATTGCTGAGCAGTAATTCCAATTATTCAAGCCTTAGTGCATTTTGTGATTTTGTCTGCAAAAATGGAAGGTTCTTAGGAGAGAACATTTTCATTAAGAAAATTGAGGAGAGCTCAAGTTACTTTCTCTATAAAACCCAAGGCAAAATTTTCAGAAAAACCCCACAAAACCAAGTGAACAGACCTGTCACACTGCAATATTTTTAGGTGTCCTTGCTATTGGGAGACTCCTTCCCTACCATCATCGCAATGTTCTATTTAGGTAAATAATGAACAGAAAAAATACAAGCTTTATCGGGGCTACTTTAGACTTCTTCATTGTTAGATGATCATAAAGATGTTACAAACTGCCCGCAGCCATCGTCACTAGCGTACTCTGCCTGGGGTCTCTTAATAGCATCAGACAAGACACCCCATGCGTATGATTGCAGTGACAACCTTATTTCCCAGGTTAATGAAGCAATCTTTCAGGCTGTTCCATTTCAACAATGCTGTTCTTACCCTTCCTGGGGCTTTCAAAACTATTTAGGATCAAATAAGATGACTTGTGGGAAGTCTGTTCTGAGCTCAAAAGTTAAGAGCAGAAGTTGATGCTTTACACATGTGCATTAAGGTCCTATTTGACTGTGAAAGATGTAACGTGTTGGTTCACATACAAATACACAAAAATGGCAATTAAATATATGACCCATATTCAGTTTCATAGTCAAAGAAGTGTAAATTAAAATTACACTGAGCTACCAAGCTCAATTCTGACAAAAAAAAGTCACAAGTTTGTCAACATACTGTAAGGTAATGCAATGGAGAAATATATGGGTTTTCACATGTTGCTGATGGGAGAGTCAAGGAGATCCCAGTCCATCTGAAGAGGAATTTGGCACTTTTCTAACAAAACTGTACATGCATTGGCCCTTTGATGGAGCAATCCCCCAGCAAGTTCCCATTTTGTACTTCTCAAGTATAAACACAGCCTGGGACTTTTGGCATCACCTGTGTGATTAGGAGCAAAGGTTAAGTAGGAAAGTATGGAACATAGGGATTGATAGGTTTTGATATTTTTGTATTGTTTTGATTGAATCAATAAATCATTATGAATTTATTATTTAATTTCTTACACCTCTAGTTAGAAAAGAAGTCCCAGAAACAATGAGACTTCAGTAGTGATTACCACATATGGTGCTCAGTTCCTTGTTTCTAAGGTCCATTTCCTGTTTTAGAATGCCAGACCCTCCTAGGGTTATGAGTGGCTCCAGGTCTGGGGCAGGACAAGATACAAGTGGTATTGAATATCTTCCTTCTTTCAGGCAGCAAGACAACTGGGAGTCCATAGTGACAGTCAACCAAAAACAAAGATAGGAAAAAGGCCTTTATGAAGAATGACAATGGAGTTATTGCTTTTTCACCTTTTAATATAGTGATTATATCAATTTATGAATTGGTTAGTCATCAAGTGGTGCTAAAAGTGAAAGACTTAGTATAAACAAGACATTTGCAAGCCCTCAAAGTATCACCCACAACTACTTCAAAAGAAGAAGAGGTTTGGAGAGAGAAAGTTGGGAAGAAAGGACAAGAAAAGGTAATGGAAGGGGATTATGATCAAAATACATATGTGCATGGATACAGACTAGACCAATAAAAATGTTTAAAAAATCAAGAAGTAAACAATTCGTAAGGTTATATATATATATATATATATATATATATATATATATATATATATCACTCCACAGATTGGTACAAAATGTGGAGAACCATGTGAATAAAGTATTTGTGATCACCACATTGACCATGCTATTGAGCTTGGCATTACCAACAGTTGGACAAACTGATGCCTGTGCTGGTGCTCATCTCTTATGACAGGTTACAGCCAAATTTTTCTAAGCAGAATCTAACCATGAAGAACAAGACAAAGCTAGAACGGTAGACATTCTGCAAGATAACTAGCTCAGGCTCTTCTAAAACGTCAGTGTCATGAGTAGAGGAGCAAAAGTTCTTTTCTAACAAACACACACACATATATAAGGAAACTCAGTGAATAAACCTCAATTGGATCCAAGATTACAAACAAAAACAAGAATAAAGGGCATTCTTAGGCAAAAGTGTAGAAAATTAAAAGCAGACTCTAGGGCTAGGGAGATGGGTCAGCAGTTACCAGCACTTCCTATGCAAGCATGAGGACCTGAGGATGCCCGAGGGACCTCTCCAGGATCCACAAAATAGCTGGATGCAGGCACCTGCAACTGCACAGTTAGTTCCATAAGGGGCTGTAGTGGGAGAGGGGCTGTTAACAATGGGGTGGATACATAGTTTCACTCACTGTACTTCCCCAGAGTTCATATCTCAGCATGCCAAAGAATTGGACAAGATTAAATAGAGAGCATTTCACACATGTTTATTTATATCAGAATAAATTCAGAGGATTCAGGAGTGGGGTTAGGGAAAGTAACCCATACCTTATTATTTAAAGGAAATGAGAAGTTACAGAGATCTCTAGCCACTAGTGTGGAGAGATTACGTGGGAGAGGTTTAAGCTAAATCTATGCTGCTCAGCCAAACAATTAGGAGAAGGAAAGATATCAGAGGGCTCCCATTGTGAGGAAAAGGTTCATGTGGGAAAGAACCCCAGCCCCTCACCACAGACATTAGGCATCATCCAAGCCCTAGAGGTTCAGAGGTCCTGCTAGCAAGCCATGTGAGGAAGAGAGAATTTTCTGTTCCAGTGAGTATTCCCTGGCCCAGGTGAGCAGAGAGACAGCTAGTTGGTCTATCTTTGACCAGTTTCAGAATTTAGGTTTGAACTCTAGTTAGAGACCCCTCCCACTCAAGGGGAGGGGGTGAGGCATGGACTCTGTGGAACTTGCCTGAAAGTACCAGTTAACTGTCGCAGGAGCACAGACCAGAGAGAGTTCATGAAAATCAGCAAACTTCCAGATCAGTAAGACAGACACCTGATGCTGTGCTCTAGCCACGAGTGAGCACATGGGGTTCTACAAGGGCAAGTGCACATGCATACACCACACCACCACCTCCACCCCCCCACACACGGTTACACACATACACCACACCACAATCTCCACGTGCACACATGCAAAACCAAACCAAAACAAAAGACCTTATATAGGAATACATTCCAATACATTCAATTTTTTTTCCAAGGTAGGGTCTCACTCTAGTCCAGGCTGACCTGGAATTCACTATGTAGTCACAGGGTGGCCTTGAATTCACGGTGATCCTCCTACATCTGCCTCCCAAGTTCAGGGATTAAAAGCATGCACCACCATGCCTGGCTTAATTTTTTGTGTATGTAGTAACAGTATTTTAAATGTAGATTGTTCTTTTCCATAGGAAAGTCATAATAAAGAATTTAGGAGTGACATTGCCCTAACATCTGTACTACTCTTCATATTGCTTAGAATATTTTAATCTCTTATGTATGATGAACAACAGATGTGGCAGAATGTTGATAAATGGTTAGTTTAGATAAGGGATGTGTGGGTGTTTGGCATATGTGTTGTAGTTACCTTCTCTTTGCACCTGACCAAAAGCAGCTGATGAGAGGAAAGGATTTATTTTGGCTTACAATCTCAAGAGGAAGCTTCATGATGGCAGGGGAAAGCATGGCATGAGCAGAGACTGGACATTATCTCTGTCACAGCAGCAAGAGAGTGAGCCACGCTCTTGCAAGGGGGAGCTAGCTAGAACATCCCTAAGCCCGCCCCCAACAGCACTCCTCCCCCAGCAAGGCTCCACATTCCAAATTGTCATCCTCCAGGGACCAAACATTCAAAACAAACGAGTTTATGGAGGACACCTGATTGAAAGCACCACAATGTGTTTAGATAGAGGATGTGTGGGTGTTCTTCATATGTCACTTCAACTTTTCTGTAGCTTTAAATGTTTCAATCAAATGTTGGCAAGGGAAAAAAGTCCTCCATAGTATCTAATAGATCTCCTGTGTTCCTGACTGAAACACAATGGTCCACACCCACATAGTCTAAGGTTTGTAAGAGAAAGGGCTCTCTTTAGATGAAGGAAGGGAAAAAGGAAAAGAAAGAATCAGAGGGGGAGGAAAGAAAGAAGGAAGAGGGGAGGGAGGGACAGAGGAAGAATGAGAGGGAGGAAGGAATGAAGGAAGGAAGGAAGGAAGAGAGGGAGAGAGGGAGGGAGGAAGGAAGGAAGAAAGGAAAGAAGGAAGGAAAGAAAGAAGGAAGGAAGGAAGGAAAGAAGGAAGGAAAGAAGGAAGGAAGGAAGGAAGGAAGGAAGGAAGGAAGGAAGGAAGGAAGGAAGGAAGGAAGGAAGGAAGGAAGGAAGGAAGGAAGGAAGGAAGGGAGGGAGGAAAATTCTCATCTAAGGCAATGGTTAAACGCTTGGGCTTTGAGTCAGGGAGACTTAGGCTAGAGACTCATGCAAGTTATCATACTTCGTAAGCTTCAGTTCCCTCTGGTATAATTGAGGCTGGCACTATTGTACCTCAAGGGATCATTGTACAGATTCATGTGATAGCCCACAACCAAGTGTTTACTTAGCCTATTCAATGCAGTGTTTAAGGCATGACATTACAGTCACATGGGTGAAATAGAGCAGCAATTCTCCAACTGATTTTATGTAAGTCTTCAGAGTTTATCTTGTAAAAAGAGAGATTCTAATTCCCTGGGGTAGAGCACAATGTGCCTAGGTTCTGACAAGCTCCTCAGTTCTGCCCTTACTACTCAGCCAGGAACACTCAGGGACCAAGACGCAGCCAGGAATTCAAGAGCTCTTGCCCTATTCTCTGCTTCATTCTTTAAAAAAATTGGACACTTTCTCTTGTGAAAATTACTCTCTCGTGTCCACATACTGATTTTTTTATTAAGTGGTTTTATTTTTACTAATTAGAGTTCCTTTTAGTGGCTTCTCATTAGCATTTAAAAGTTTTTGCACAGAATGTACTAGGCTCAGGTTTAAAATATTTCAACTCTACACATATGCATTTCCTATTTTCCAAGCAAGTTTCTCCAAAAAGGTCCAGAATTAAAACAAATAAATAAATAAATAACAGAAATATCACATTGAAAGAAATTAAGAAAAGATGGCATGACCCATTTCCAAGTGTTAGTTTGAATGCTACTAAAAATTCCCAAAAGGCAGGGACATGATATTTAGGGGGTTCACAGAGTCCTTTCAATGAACTCACTGCTCAGAAAACTGATCATCACGACTAAATCCACCCAAGTTTGGAGTTCATGGACTCTCAAAAGCCAGTCCACAGACTGAACGACAGGTGAGCACTATATGAATAGGAACTCAATGAAACTTGGCAGACAGGACCTTCCTCTCTCCCGTGCTTCCATCAAGGACATACATTTGTAAAACTGAAACTCAGAAGAAAATAGAATTTGCACAGAAGGGTGTCAGTTTTGCAATTTGAACCTTGATACTAAAACGCATTCAACATGAGCATTCTGAATAAAAAAAAAAAAACTGCATCTTGGCGCACATTCTCTTAGGAATCGAGTCATTAAGAGCATCAGGCCGAGCTGAACTGCTTATGTATTGCACACAGAAGACTGGGCCTTGATTAAGAGACTGTTAGTTCTGGCCTGGGGCGAATGGACTTGAACTTCCAACTCTCACCTCTCCTGAAGTCCAGGGATGAGAATCTGGATTCTTCAAAGCTGAATAGCTTCTTAGGCTCAGAAATTTGTTCGGTTGGCACACAGATCCAGTGAGAGTAACCGAACCTGATGTTCTGGAATTGTTTATAGTTCTGTCGAAAACTCGCCACTTTATGCTAACAAGGCCATACAGTGGGTTCCAGTAAGCATTTCTAGCTCCCCTGCCTTAGGGATGTAGCAAGAGAACTTTCTGGGGCTGGTTTTGGCCACTGTGTGCCCCATGTTGCCCTTGACACAACACCTTACTTGCTCAAATTGCAGCTCTTACTGAAATCTGAGTTTTTAACCCTCTGATGGTACAGGAACCACCATGTTCCTTCCACTTTCCCCAGAGATGCTAGCTGTGGGTCTGTGACAACGAAAGTGCTCTGCCTGTCTGCAGACTCCTTCCCTCAGCTCTCGCTGAGACGTGCTCCACAATGAGCCAGCCCAAGGGCATTGGGAACTCTTGTTGATCAAAAGATTCGCTTGCTGCTTGTGGCTTCCCTGAAAACAGAGCTATCAAAGAGAGGCAGGGAGGAGATGACACTTCCTGTGTGGTCCAGTAACATCTCTCAGAGGGCCAGGTGAAGCAGACACTCTTTAATCACTTCACACCAAAAGCATATGGATGCATACACTGTTCTACGTGCTCTCAAATGGTGTCATGGTGGCTGGAGCCAAAGTCATTAAGCTGTATGTGGGAGGGAGGAAGGGAGGGAGGGAGGGAGGGAGGGAGGGAAGGAAGGGAGTAAAAGGGAAGAAAGGGAAAAGAAGGGGAGGGGAAGAAAGGGGAAAGGAAGAGAAAAAGAGAGGAAGGAAAGGGAGGGGAGGAAAAAGAAAAAATGAAAAGATATCCATAACTGTGATGGGCTCATCAATACTAGAGGATGATGTTCAAAGAGATAGAGTTTCAAAGAAAACCTCATGAAGGAGTTGATGTTTGGAATAAGTTTTGAAGAGTATTCAGAATTCAGCGGACAGGCCATGATGTTCAAAACAAATAGGGGAACATATGAAAAGATGTGAGGATGTGAAATATGTGGGGTTAGGGTATGATTTGTGGGGAAGCAGGCAATGAGGTAAGCATGAGGCCAGCATGATGGCTTTTGTGTGCACAGAAGATAATGCTGACTTCATTTTTAATGGAGATTCTTCCTTGCTGTTTAATTCACATAAATTAACACAGAAGAAAACAAAGCTAGATTTATTTTTGGAATAGTCATTGCAGGGGAAAAGAGCCTGGTAGATGTTTCTGGATCCGAAGTTGAATTGTCTGTTGAACTAAATGAGTTCATATTGTTGATTGCTCCTACATAGCACAGTGCCTGGTACACTTTAATTGCTTGGTAAATGTTAGCTATTTGTCTTAGCACTCATGGAATTTTGATTCTGCATACCTTTTATGATACCTTTTATGATTTCTCAAACTTTAGCTAAGTCATTATTACTTAGGCCTGGAAAATTTAGAACAAGAAATAGATTTAATTCAGAAACTTTTGTGTAACTTGTAGCCAAGTCAGCAGATAACAATAATAGTAATGGTAAGTTTAATAGTGTTGCCTAATGATTCTCAAAAGAAGCTATATACATCACTTGCTTGTATTTGGAAACTCTGTGAGAAAAGGGGCTTGTAAAAAAACACATAAGACATACGTCTTTAGGATCAGTAAGGATTGTTTTTCATTTGTGTAAGACAAAGATCAGTTTACCCTTCAATGAGCTTCTCAGTTCATTCACCCCATATATATATATATGAAATAACACCCCATATATATATATATGAAATAACAGCTAATCATGCCGGCCATTTCTCTTGGGATCACTGTTATTATTCTATATGTTTCTGTATCAATATTCTTATGATAAGCACAATGCTATAAAATGAAGCTTTAATTAACAGGAAGCAACCAAGACATCAGGAGAGTAAATGACATATAGAAATTAGAATTCCATCCTGTCTGATGGTGGCTTCTTTTATATGTGGTAACAGGAGTGGCTGACAGTCCAGAAACATCTCTCCTGAATGTGCTTCAGCGCCCCTCACCTGTCTCAGCACCTTGGCTTTGAGCTTGTCTTGCTTGAAAGCCCATCACTTTCCTACAGAGGAAAGGGGAGAAACCAGTCATCATTCCTTCCATGACATTTACCAACCACTGTTCCAGAAAAAATTCTAGAAATGGAATTACAGACCCTCTACCCTCACAAAGCTAATAGTCTCAAAAAAAGTCTACATTAAACAAATAAATATACTATGCTAAGTGGTGATAATATCTAGTATAAATGGAAATAAGTTGGACAAAGTAGTTAGGAATCAGAAGGGCTGGGTGGTCAGGGAAGGCATCTCCTAAAACGTAGGATTTGAAGAAAAAGCTGAAGGAGTTCAGGGAATAATCATGCTGATCTCTAAGGAAAGGCCATTCCAGAAATGGAAACTATGAGTGTAAAGAGATGGAGATCAGGTACCTGGTATGGTTGAGAACATGAGCAAACCACGTTGGAGCAGAAAGAATGGAAGAGAGACCTGGCTCTGCTTTCAGGTCTGGGAAGACATGAAGAATTCAAGCCACAGGCTCTTCTGCCATGAACTGTTTCATACCCTATTCACAGTGACTATGTCTCTTCTCAAATCGTGAGCTAAAATCAGTCCTTCTCCCCTCCCCCAAAAGGAGAACCTTGGGTATAAGCCAGAAGTGAACGGTGCAGACCTGTGCAACTATGAAGAGCCACACACTTTTCCTTCATAGAATGTCTGCTTGTCTCCTTCACTTCTCTTTTCCAGTCATCCTCAAAAACACTCAGACCCCCCCACCCCCAGAGGCAGCAAGGTGATTGGCTTTAGGACAGGCATCTTCTCCTGTGATAATCAATGCACTCCTCTAGGTGCAGGCAGTTGACCACCTCTGCACCCGGCACAAGCTCTTCACCAAGCTGGAGGATGATGGAAGCCTCGGGAACCTTAAAATGATTGTCCTGGTTGCCCACAGCTGCCCTGCTCTCCATCTTCCCTGGGACTTGACTGTCCATATTTTCTCTCAGCTGCATAATCTGCCCAAGACATTCTGTAAATTCATTTTTTTAACCGATCAAAGAACCAGTCACATCATAAATCTACCTCAAGTCCTTCCTGTCATGACTCAAATTGTACAGTGTCCTCATTAAGGCTCAGTTGAGGACTTGTGGGAACATGTCCTTTCACAGCTATAATAAATCTGTCACTAGGAACCACAATTTCAATCTTTAAAAAAAAAAAAACTGCTAGCATTATCCAGTGGAGTTATCAAGATATATTCAGGGTTGTTGGGAGGGTCTTTGTTTTGTTTTTAAACGAAGCAACTTTTTTTTTACTAAAATTTGATACAATGATGGAAAACTGTAATCCATGCATAAAATAAGTAAATGAGATGAGATTAAGATACCATGATTAAGCACGTGGGCTCCTGGACGAGACTGTTTAAATCTGCAGCTCAGCTGTCTCTTGGTAGCTGTGCAGTCTTAGGGAAGAAGGCCTTGCCTTCGTCTGGCCCCCATAGAAGGGACCCTGAGATGAAGATTCCACTGGGAATATTATTTTGGAGGTGATCCCAGGAAATGCCAGTAGGCAGAGTGAGATGAGGAAGTGAAGGAAGCCAGTGATGAGAGTTGCTTGAGGGCCACTGAAACAATTTTATTTGGAATCTCTGGAAGACAGTATTTGAACTGCACCTCAGAACTCTCCCCTCTGCAAAGAGCAAAGAAACTGGGCTATTTATACCCAGACTCTCATCAGCAATAGGCTGCTGGGTGTGTGCTAGGATGAGGAGTGGGTATTCATTTCCTGGCATTTCTGACTTACTCTGGTGACCACCTTCAAGTAAAGAGATGCAGGGCCTGACAGCAGGAACTCATCGTGGACCCAATGAAATGTTGAAGCCCTGAGATGCGGGGAAAGGGCATTGATGGCATCCACCCCAACACTTAGCTCTGTCAGCATCAGTGTCCCCGTGTGAAAAACAGGAATAGTAAAAGCACCTTGGCAGGTACTCCTGAAGAGCCGATGAGGCCGAGCACATGGCATCCAGAAGGAGTTCAGGCAAGGCAGGCGTGGTGAAAGAGAGAAGATGCACGGGGAAGGCTCAAAAAGAATGAGTACAGAGAAATGGATGATGAATAGGAAAAGGTAACTGATGACTTAGCGTACAAAACAGCAGCACACAGCCTTCACACAGACCTTCTGCCAGATCTCCTTCTTTGGGCATTGGAAAGAAGGTTTGACCACAAAGCACTCTGTCTATAAGGATTGGTAAACGTAGTGTGGAGAAGTCAAAAAGAGAAAGAACAGTCTGTCTGAAATTGTGTCTACTTGTCCTCACCAGTGAGGAAGGTTAGCAGAACTTTTTCCAAAGAGATCGAAAGGAAATTTCTTCTAAGGCATCTGGTTTATTTTAAATTCAATAAAAGCTCTTAATTTTAAATTGGTTTATTTTCTGAATTTACTTTGAATGGAGCAGAACCATAATTATTTTTGTTTTTCTTTTCAACAAGTCCCACACGTAGCACACACCCCCTTAGTAGGTCTTATCTTCTATGGCTTCAGTTCCTCGTCGTGTCTTACTGAGATCCTCCATTCAACCATTATTCCTTCCACAACTGCCTACTGTGCATCGACAGAGAGCCAGGTAAGGGACAATGTCAACTAGTCTAAGCAGGGGAGGACCAACACTAATAAAGTCCCGCCACAATGGAGTTTACACGCAGGTGTTGTGTTTGTGAGGATTGGGGCGGGCAGGAACAAGGGTGGTTTGGGGAGAGAAATGATAGAGAAATCCGCATGTGTGACTCAGGTAGTCTCAAGCCCTTGGAGAATACAGATGACCTTCAGCAGCATGAAGGTGGAATGCACACGTGTGATGTGGGAGAGATGACAGGCTGAGACTATATGAAGTGAGGGAGTTACTCACAAAAGCACTTGGAAAGGGTATCAGATTCGAGGGAAACAACCAAATACAAAGGCCTTGAAGTTAAAATAAATGACCGCCGGCATGATGGAAGCATGGGGGAAGCGTGTGTGGCTGGAGTGGTGCAAACGAGAAACTGAGAACTGGTAAAAGATGACTTTTGGGGACACTTAGGTGGGAAGACCAGAGGGCCATACAAGGAGGCCTTGCAAGAGAATGGGGCTTTTCCTATGCAGCAACAGGCAGTTAGTGGAGGTGGGTGAGAATATCTGACACACACTGTAATAGAATCCACCCGAGAAGAGACCCTGGGTCGCTCCTGCCATGATCCTTATGAGGGATGATGGGGCTTAGTCTACATTGGATGTGGCGGGGATGGTGAGAACTGATTTATTCTGAATCTATTCTGAGCATAAAGCCAACAGAATTTCTGATTCACTAGATTGAGTGGTGTGTGAGCGATGAAAGGATACATAAGAAAAACTGCCATTCAGATTTAGGAATGAAAGTGGGAACTGTTGGCTGTCTGCATCCAGGGATCCACATCCATGGATCCAAACAAACAGATGGAAACTATTTGCGAAACAAAATTGCATCTGTACTACATGTGTACACACTTTTCTTTCTTCACATCAAACCCTAAACACACAGTATCATAACCATTTACATGGCATTACATTGTACCAGGCAGTCTATATAAGTATCCTGGAGGCTTGCCTAGGTTGTATGCAAACCCCAAGGACTTTCAGAATCCTCCATTGATAATGAGGGGTAACTATATTTATTTAGAAGGAGAACATAGCAAACGAGATCTCCTGAGGCTCAAGTCCACAGTGAGTCACCCCTCCCACTCTCTGCAGCAACTGTGGCTTCTCTTGCTCTCTTCCTCTCTAGACCCAGAGCTCCTTGGGAGCAAAGCACTTACTCAATGCCTTTGCACCCCAGGTGCCTGGTCCACAGAAGAGGTTGGTCGAGTGTCTGTTGACTGATTTTACATGGATTGTTACGCTAGTGGTGGCAAAGATCATTGGTTTTGTTGAGTTGGATCCTGGCCTTGGTGACTTCTGTCACTTGCCTGGTGCACTGTTACAGCCTCTCGGAGATACAGTCATGAGGTGAGCTACCTGTGTGGCATGGTCATAGTAAGGGCTTTCTAAGTGTCCATTTCTCTTCTTCTCCCACCCTTGGGTGCTGTCGCTTTTATCATTCACAGTCCCCAAGGCTGGGATCCAAGCCAGGAAACGATGCTGTTGTCTGTGAATACATGAACTTATTTAGCTCAGCTGTCTTACAGTTCAGAACCAAGATCAATGTTTTAGCTGAAATATTTTCCAAGCCACTCACGAGTTCAGATTACTTAATTGATCTTTTGACCCTCGTATTTGTCTGCAGGTCAGCAGGTACATCCATAATGTGCCACTGTGTGCTTGAACGGAGTCCAGGGTCTGTAAATAAGGAGGGCAGAGTGCTGTTTCTGCTATTTAAGCCAATCAATGTTATTATTTTAAAGAAACCAACTTCCTTCCCTGTACATCCAAGTATATAATAAGTAAATAATTCATCTCCCTTAAAACATTTATTAAAGGCAGGTGGCATTCTGCTCTCTGAGAAAAGCAAGTTGTCTAAGAATTGGATGTCTTTGTGTAATACCACCACCACTCTCACAGCAACCCTGCCCACTGCTTTCAGTCATGTGTCTGCTGTCCACAACAACCTTGGGAGTGAGAAGAAGCATCTCCACTCCAAGGATGGAAGAACACAGGAGAGACCAAGTAGCCTATCCATAGTTACAGAACCAGTGTTAGAGATGGTGTCCTAATAGGTCCCAAAACAAACATGTCACTACTCTATAGAAATTACAACCCATACTATGAAATCTTTCTTACTCTCTCTTTCTGAAGCTGTATTTCTTACCATCTTTTAAGTGTCAATTGAAAGATTCACTTCCTTCTGGAAGTCTTCCTAGCCTGACATGCTGGAGACTTGTCTTTGAGCCTTCGTGGTAATCTGTGTATTCTATCCAGAAGTTTTGTAGGCTAAGAACTGCAAGTAACATCATCAAGGAAAACGTAATCATAACCAAGATTAGGAATTTAAATTAAACAGGGAAACAATAGCTTGCTCTTCCTTTTTCTGTCTTGTTCTGGGTTGTCTGGAATGCTTGATGTTGCATCATGACAGCGCTTCATTGCTTTGTGCTTAAACCAAATATTCAGATTTCACTGTTTTTCTTGTATTAAACCATCTCGCCTCAATAAATACACCAAGGATCAAACAATTTGAAAAGACCACTGCTATATCTCCAATTTGAGTGGCTGAGCTTCAGATCCAGCCTCCAAAAAAGTTGTCATCAACAGGAAACAGAAAGCAAATAGTGCTGACCTTCCCCGAGGCTCTAAATGCCAACAGCTGTCATGATGACAGTGGTCAGCTTGATTTGCACCATGTTTATTTGAGCTATTTTTGCTCAGACAGTTGCTGATGAAGTTAGATCACAACAAATGTATTAATAACCCACACTGAAACTTAGAGATGATTATTCTTGCATACAATAATAGGAGCTCAGTAAGATGCTTTTAATCTACATTTTACCCATAGGAGAACTGAAGCCCAGAGATGTACTTTCCTGAAGGTCACATGAGCTAGTTAAGAGCACAGCAGGTAATGACTGCAATGTCAGGGTCTTTTGTACTGTGTCACACTGAATGTCCTGAAGACCAAATGAAAATAAATAAATAAAATGGACTTTAAGCTTTGGCAATCCCATTATAGATTTACACTTCTGTCTACAAATTAGTCTCACTAGAGTGCAATGGATTTTGCATGGGCAATCTCATACAGTCAATATTTCTGCAATAGGCATTTCTAAAGAGCTTGTATAAGAGCTATGTAAGTATTATACAATTTGCTTTCAATTGTGAAATTGCTGGGCCATTGATACCAGCGAGTAGACAAAAGCCTGGAAATCCTTTATAGTTGTAGATGTGGCCCTCCTTCCTGCTAATACTTCAGCTCAAAACTTCTTACTTGCAAATCTCCACAATCTTTGCTTAAAAATCCCAAAACATCTTTAAAGTGAACTCTAGATTCTTAGTCTTCAAGGGGAATTAAAGAAGCTGACTTCCAGAAGACCTTGGTGCTCCTGAGCACCAGGATGCCAATGGGGCCTCTCTCAGACTCTGCCTTTCTGCCAGTTAAGTGAAACAGTTCTCACTTCTGCTTTTCAGTGGCATAAGCTGTTCATCACCTGTATAAGGGGACTTTAATGACAGGTGACATCCATATCCCCTGAGTAGGCTTAAACTTAGAGTGAAAAATCGGTCCAGGTATCTCCCTCTACCCTCTCATTGATACATGGCCAAGAGTTCTATCTCAGTGTTTTCTCCAATTACTTCTAGAACACTTGGGGTGGGCTCACTACTGCAAGCTTCTGGAAGCTCCCAACCTGGAGGTGTTTGCAGAGTAAGAGCTGCCAGCTCTGCAGTGGGACAGTCCCTCTGGTGCCCTTCAGGGGAACTGTCCCTCATGGTACTGAGCAGAGCGGCCATCTTGCCACCTGCTTGCTCCACCACTGCTTCTGTCATCCTCCGTGCACCCCCATCAGTCCCACTAAGATGCCCTCAGTGGCTCTACTAGAAAGATACAACACTTCTGGTGCCCTTCTCAAAGCTTGTGTTCTAGATGCTCATAGGAGTGAGTGTATAAGGCTCTTAGCTTTCACGTGTCCTGATGAAAGTACCAGGAAGGTAGGGTCCTCTGCACTCAGACCACTCCTGCCTCCAGCCACCACGACATTATTCTTGCACTGCAATGTGCACCAGGGTGACTGTTCTTAGGACAAATTTTAAGAGCATCTAATAGCCCTTCAAGTAGAGAAGCTCCTGACAGGCCCACTCACTAGTCCCTGTCCTGTTCGAGTGAGTCCAAGTAAAGGAAAGATTACTCTTCAATCAAAACCCTGAGGATCCAGCACAGCCTATTTGGGAAGCTGGGTTAACTGACTTGCACAAAGCAAGCCTATGAGCTTCTCATAACCAGAAATGAATTTATCAAGTATGGGGGGACCTAGCTGTTCCCTCAGGCCCCATTCCAAACACACTCAGGAGGGGAAAGAAAGTCCATGCCAAGCAAACACTCATGCCATGTCTGCTCCCATCACCAACCTTGTACCTCCTCCAGGGTTTCCTGGCCTGAGTTAAGTCATGGTTTCCGAGCACTCCTATCTTGGATGGTCTCTTCTTAAACGCTGATAAAGTATGCTGAACAGGAGCGTGTCAGTTACTTTCTCATTACTGGGGACAAATATCCAACCAGAAGCAACTTATGGAAGGAAAGGGTTTAATTTGGCTTACAGTTCCAGAGTATAGAGTCCATCATGGGGAGGGGGGGATGCCACACTCATCCAG
>PVHP010015512.1:0-16305 GCA_004024765.1 Zapus hudsonius
ATTATTGTCTGTTGTTTATTTAACCATAGGCACTGCTACAGTTTTACCCAATAGGAAACCACATAAGAACAGGGCAATACTTATGAAACCTTATGTTGTAAGTAGAGAATCCAATGTTATATCAAATAAGCAATGTATTCTCCCAGTGGGAAGACATAGAAACAACATCTTGACATAATTTAATAATGGGTTTTAGAGCCTTCAATTAGTAAAAGGATAAGACATAAAATCTTTGTAAGCCATGTTTATAATTGGTAAAAGCAGAACAATATTTAAGAAATCTTACTATTATAGACAGAAACAGCAGACGCATAGACCAAAAAGCATTTGAATATAACTTAATCATAAGTTTTAAGTGTCTCATTTAGAAAAAGATAAAACATAAAATCCCTGTGTGTAAACCTTATTTGTAAGCATCAATAAAAGTAGAAAATAACACTGTTATATGGTAGAGACCAGCAAGCTTCTTAGCTTAGCTTGCTCATCCATGCAATAGTGGCACTAAACCTAGGTGGGTAATCAATGGCTTGCTAGTTGGCTGAGAGATCTGCTCAGTGGCATGGGAACCTTAACTAGAACTGGGATCCATAGTAAACCCTTATAAGGACCAAGAACCTGGGCTCCCAGGGGAAACCCCACTAACCAGAGACCTACAGAGAGGCTACACCCATTAGAATCTCACCAAATTAACAACAATGTTTGTCTCATTTAACCTATACTGACCTCACTCTCGGTGGGAGATTCTGTTTGTGTGCTTCAGAAGGCAGCAAGAACCATGGACAACCGAATTCCACCAACAGGACCTTTCTCTCAAGCAGGAGATGTACCACCCCTAACTTAAGTCCAAATGAAACCTTTGAGGAAGCGGCTAGGTAAATAAGAGACCCACCTCCACAGCAAGTCAGATAACCTGGGAAAGGATGATGGAGACAGACACTGAGGATACCCAACACAATCCAAAGCAAAAATCCAGAGACTCTTAAGACCTCAACAGTAAAGCAGACCTAAAACTTGCCCACCATGACTCAGAGAACTTTGCAGAAGAGGGGGTGGAAAGATTGTAAGAGCCATGATTGGGAAGAATATCCAGAGTCATTGTCACCCTCAGCAACAACACACAAAGAAAAAAACTGGTTACCTCTTGTACAATCCATAACCCCCGATCCCATGGATTGGTCCAGCAAGCCCAATGAGAAGGGCCCCCAGCGGTGTGGGGACAGGCAGGAGGGAAATGGGGATACTATCACAAGACTTGATCATACAATGTATCTAATTATTGACAACATATATGGGGAAAAAGGTAGAAAATAAAAGTCCAGTGCGGTGGTGCATGCCTTTAGTCCCAGCACTAAAGTCGGGACTTTAGTCGGGAGGTGAGGTAGGAGGATCCCTGTGAGTTCCAGACCACCCTGAGACTACATAGTGCCCAGATCAGTCTCGGCAGAGTGAGACCCTACATCAAAAAACAAAACAACAATAAAAAAGGCTTCATCTAATTAAAAATATATAAGGTCAGCATTTGGATATGACTTAATTATAAGTTTGAAGCATTTAATTAATTGAAGAATTATTAAATTCTCATTTAATAAAAGGAAAACAAAATTTCTTATTTGTGTAAACCGTTTCATAAACGTTAGTAAAACTATCACAATGTCTAAGATATCTATTGTAAGCAGAGAAACAGGCATTTTGTAAATATTGCTCAGAGCAGATACCTGGTACCCAGCTCTCTGAAGCAAGTCTAATAAAGTCTCTGTTCCCCAGGTACAGTCCTCTGAAGTCCTGCGAAGAGCACGTTATCTACACATGGTTCAAGTGTGCACTTCGCTTCTGCACTCAGAGAGAGTACCAGGTCATGTGCCAATATAGCCCAAGTGTTGTTGGGGAATCAGTTGTTCCTTCTGGCCGGTGGCTGGATCTTCCCACTCAAGGGCAAACATGGGCTGACTCACAGATGCCAGGCAGAGGCAGAGGAAGCCATGAGCTAATGGAAGAGCTTAATATTATAAGCCAGTGCCAGACAGGGGAGCCAATTAGTCTGAATCTTTGTTTATATTTTGTGGCTATATTCTCTTCCTGCGTCACTGCCAGCTGAAAGGAAAAGTAGACATCCCTACACAGTCACAGGATGAGTCCCCAAGAAAGGCTACAAGCAGCTCGGAGCCTTGCCCTGGAAGACATCGCCAGTGACTTTAGTCAGTGCTGAAAGAAAACAAGCAAGCAAGACGTCTTCAACCTGATTCTCTGAGGAGGTCAGACACATCTGGAGACCGCCTCACTGAATCGTGAGCAGCTCAGCTTTCTCAGACAGTGTATACTTGGAGATTCTCAGTGCCCCGTTTCAAAAAGGAAGCACAGCAATAATGATTGGTTACTGAGTTTTAAAAAGAACTGAAGCTGATGCCATTATCTTCTTCAATGGGATAGAATAGCTTCATTACCATAATATTTGTAGTTTTGAGCAAAACCAATGGGAAAGTTAAACAAAAACTTATGTTGGCACAAAATCCTGTACTTGATGTCTATAACAGACTTTTCGTAATCCTCAAATTCCACAGCTGATGTGGAATTTCTCACTTCAGTTAATGTAATCAAGGCAGTGCCTCACAGACCAGCAGAGAGGCTAACCTAATCTAGATAATCCCTCACAGGTGAATCTAGGTCATGTCAAATTGATAGACAAAATAAGCCATCAAACACACCCAATATTAGTGTATCAGTCAGGGTTCTCTAGAGGAAACTGAGTTGGTAGAATGGATTAGAGTAAAAGGGAATTTAATGGGGTAGCTTAGGACGGTCCAACAATAGCAGTCTGCAGGCCCACAGGTGAAGAAACCAATATAGCTGTTCAGTCCACATGGCTGGATGTCTCAGCAGTCCCAATCTAGCCCAGAGCCCTGATGGCTCCCTGGGGAGTGGTGGCTCTTCAATCCATGATGTGAGGCCAAGGAACTAGGTTCCAATGTCCAGGAAGGGTAGGAGAGCAGGATGCGAGTGCAAGTCACGAACGAACTAGCACCAGCAGCTGGGGGAGGAAGGAAGAAGAGCTTCCCTTCCCCTCAAGTTCCTTATATCCAGTCCTCTTCTGGAAGGCCCACCCACTGGGAGGAAGGGCTCACTCTGGAGAAGGGAATTCCTCCCTTCTCCCAAATCCCAAAAGGATTTTGTCAATCCTTCCTGCTGGCAAATTCAGAGGCCCACCCAAGATTACTGTGGATTATTACACAGGTCAAGTTGACAGTAAATTTAACCATCACAATCCACAAGGTTACCTCTGCTTGTCACCACCACAGATGACTTTTGTATATTTCTGCATAGTTTTTCTAAATTTCCTAATTTCAAGTGCTCTTGTGCTCTTTGTACAATTATTTCTAGAAAGATTCAAAGGAGCACCCTTCATGTACAGCAGAGTGGCCTCCTGCGGGGCTCTGGGTCCCAACAGTCCAGCTGGAGACTCTGAGTTTATGAGACTGACGTGCTGAGGCAGATGAGAATCTGAGTTTAACAGAAAAATTTCCTGATTGAGTGACTAAAAGTACACTGCCACGTCGAAGGCTAAATCCCATTTAATGGGACTAATCCGTTAATGTTTATTTCCATACTTAGAAGGTTAAAAGCCTTGAGGACTAAGGGGGTCTTAAATCTGTTCAAACAGGCTACCCACTGTAGTGCCCGACTGGAAATCATGCCCAATTAGAAGAAGGTTGTGCATAGTGTCAGACAAAAAGAGTCAATGGCATCAAGAGAGGGGAGGAAGAGATGCAGTGGAAGGTGAGATATGGATGGAGAGGGTAAGAATTCTGTGTAATAAGAAAGCAGAGACGGTAGTGAGGGCTGGGGAACAGCAACCATGGATGAAGAGCGAGGAACAGTGTGTGAAGTGAGAGACACTGAAAAATGTCAAACAATTATCATGTATCCTGTGCACAGATGCCGTGATGAAACCCATGCATCTTTCACCAGTGAGTACCTAAGACCGCCGAGGAGCGCCCTCCCTGCAATAGGAGCCAAGAAGAGGGAACACAAGATGTAATGTAATGGAAATTTGGCCAATAGGCCATATCTTCATAAAGGAATTCTCACAATAAACAAGTAAATGATTTAGGAAGTATTGTTACCGATTTAGGTTTTATGTTATTCTAAATTATTGCAGTCTTGTTCTCTTTTTTGTTTACTTCTTTGCACTTCAGGATATTTGTTTCTGTGTATCTGTGTATGTGGGTATGTATGCTCGTTAGTATATGTATGGGTGCACATACCACCGTGTTTATGTGAAGGTCAAAGGTCATCTCTGATATGTCCCCTCCCCTTTTCACTGACACAGGGTCTCTTGCTCCCACACAGGGTTCTAGGTTCTGAAAGGCTTACTCTGTTGCCACACATCCCGAGATATGAATATCTATTGGTATTGTTGGGAGTAGCTTGAACTGTATGACCTAATTTTTAAAAATATTTTTATTTATTTGCAAGCAGAAAGAGACACCCAGAGAGAATCGGTTCTGCCAACAAACTCTGGCTGCATGCACCATGCACCACCACCGTCTGGCTCTACATGGGCACCAGGGAAGCGAACCTTCCGCATTAGGCTTTGAAGGCAAGTGCTTTAACCGCTGAATCATTGATCCAGCCCAACTAATTTTTTTAAATAGAAGTTTGACGTTCTCCAGGGGGTCATAGGAGTAGGCAGACTAGCTGATGGATGACTCAGAGTTTTTCTTCTGTATAGGATGAGTCGAGTGTGTATCTGTTTTACGCATCAGGACACGCCATTGTTGTGGAAACCTGGAGAAGTGGGTCCAAGAGCTGAGACCTGATAGCTTTTAGTGGCAGTAGAGGTAACAAGAATCGATTTCGACCATTGAGTTGGAGGAGTTTAAATGTCAGGTTTTTCAAAAAGTAGACCCAAAGCCGAGTGTGGTGGCGCACACCTTTAATCCCAGTACTCGAGAGGCAGAGGTAGGAGGATGGCCGTGAATTTGAGGCCAGCCTGGGCTAGAGTGGTAACCTAATCTACCCTGAAAAAAAAAACATAGACCCAGTTTCTCAGTCAGATTGGGGGAGATAGTGAATCAGGAGAAGGCTTTGGTAAAAGGCTCAGCAGTTAAAGGCACTGCTTGCAAAGCCTGTTGGCCTGCGTTCAATTCCCCAGTACCCACATAAAGCTGGATGCGCAAAGTGGCACATGCATCTGGAGGCAAGAGGTCCTGGCATGCCCATTCTCTCTCTCTCTCTCTCTCTCTCTCTCTCTCTCTCTCTCTCTCTCCCTTTTTCTCTTTCCTTCTCTCTCCTTGCAAATAAAAATATTTAAAACAAAAACAAAGAAGCATATTAGTGGTGTGTTATGAGCTGTTGGCTATGAGAGAAGGCTGGGATATATTCTCCCAAGGGTGTTGAAGGTAAAGGAAAGTTCTCCACAACAAAGGGCCAGACATTCTTTAATTCATAGACTTAGGCCATGTGGAACTCCCAGCAGATCCCCGTGAGAGCAATAAGGAGAACATTAACCAGTCAGTCTGTGTTTGTATCATGAATCTGGCAAGATGATTTTTCATAAGGCCATGCATCCTCAATTGTGCTAAGAGAAGCTTGGCTAGAGAATGATGGACCACATGGAATTCATCCTGGAAGGTGTTTAAGATGCACAGTCTGGGGTAATTTTTCATCTTACTCGGATGAGTAGAGAGAATTAAATGACAAGGCAATAAGGAAAGGGAGAGGTGTGAGGCTTGACATCTTGCCTCTTTTTCAGCTTTGATTCCTCAAACTGACAAGAGAATTTTGCCTCTGATGTCCTTTATAATGAAGAATGACAGCTGCCTGTTGAGGTAGGGATGCAGCTTCTACCAGTTTCAGCACTAGGGTATTATTATGATAGATGGTGACTCAGACGTTAGGCACCTCTCTTGTCCAGATAAGAGGATGAGAATGGGTAATATGGAAGGCATTTTTGGTTGGAATAAGTACAAATATTAACTGACAATCCCTTGGCTAGAATTAGGGCTCTAATTAGTACAGTAAGTTCCGGCTGAACAGAGGTGGTCCAGACCGGAGGCGCCCCAATTTAGGATTGAGTCTGAAGTGACTGTGGCATATCCTGCTTGGGTGAGGATGCAGTTACCTTAGCGTTACTGGAATAAAGCGCCCGACCAAAAGCAGCTGATGGAAGGAAAATATTTATTTTGGCTTCCAGTCTCGAGGGGAAGCTCCATGATGGCATGAGCAGAGGCTGGACATCACCTCCTTGCCGCAGCAGGTGGACAATAGCAGCAGGAGAGTGAGCCAACTGGGCACTGGCAAACAGGAGGCTGATGGCCCTAAAGGTCTGCCCCCAGTGACACACCTCCTCCAGCAAGGCTCCACCTCCCAAATTGCTACCAGCCAGCGACCAAGCATTCAAAACACATGAGTTTATGGGAGATATCTGATTCAATCCACCAGGTGGTTGCTTGCATTTGGTTGAACTCCCATCTCTGAACCACGTAGGGGCCAGGAAGGGCAGAGGAGAGACAGAGATGTTAGGAAGGAGATCAAGAAAACTCTGTGTCAGAGAAATCATGAGGAGAAGGTGTGCTTTTGTAAAAGCCTTAAGGGAACAGGGGGGGCAGGCCAGCTAGACATAGGGAATTACATCGGAGTCGAGATATATGTGGAGTGTGTAGGAGGCTGGTGTATATATAGCTGGAATACAGGGAGGAGAGATCACAGAGATTGGAGAGTCAAGGAAGCTTTTAAAGACTGTGACATATAGACATGTAGGTGGAGGCAGGGGACAAGCTTGAAAGTCTTTCGGATCGACTAGGATGCTACTAAGCTGAGAACACAGGTTCCCCAGCCTGTGACCCAGCTACAGCTGAGCCTCCCTGGTGAGGGCACACCCTGCACACGCACCGGGTCATCGCCACGTTGGAGACTGAATCCAGAGTCTCTTCTGAGCTACAGTGTATTTTTTAAGCCTGGAAACGGGAGGGACGGTGGCCGTCTGGGGAGAGCAGAACAGTCACGTGGAGCTGACGAGCTACTTTCCAGTGTCTAGGAGTTGATCGCTTTACTGTGCGCTTGGGAAGAGTGGGCTCAGCATGCCCGCTGTAACTGACTTTGGCCTTAATGTCCTTTGGCCAAGAAAGAAAACTGCCCTCGCAGAAATTCAGGCCTTTTGTCACGCCTGTATTGGCCCTAAGGTCTAGTCTCATAAAATTATTCCTAGGACTGAAGAAGTGGCTTAGCGGTTAAGGCTCTTGCCAGCAATGCAGAAGGACCTGAGTTCGATTCCTTCCCCAGTGCCCATGTAAAGCCAGATACACAAGAGGGCACATGTGTCTGGAATTCACTTACAGGAGCTGGAGACCCTGGCATCTCTCTGTTTCTCTCTCTCTCTGTTTCTTTCTCTCTCTCAAATAAATAAATAAAATATTTTTTAAAAAGAAAATTATTCCTAGAGAGGGTCTAAGCTCCTTGTGTGGTCTTGGAGCTACTGCTTTGATGGGTTGGGTGGCACCAGCAGCTCCACATTCCTTGCGGAGCTGGTGACTCTGTGCCTCTTGTAATAATGAGAAGTGAGCTGTAAAAAAATAGTCTCACTCTCGAAGGTTTCATTTGGGGCCTACATGATAGGCCCGGGGTAGTTCATCTCTTGCCGGGATGTCCACCATCATCCTGTGGCTTGTTGGTGGAGTTGGATTGACCACGGCTCTCTCACTGCCTTCTGAAAAAATTCCAAAGCAGAAGTACGGAGACAATTAAGATCTCAACAATGAAGCTGTCTTAAAACTCACCCACCATGTCTCAGGGAACTAAGAGGAAGAGGGGGCTGAAAGAATGTAAGAGCCATGGTGGGGGACAGAGACACTGCCCCCTCAGCAACAACACACAAATGGGGGGATCCTGGCTACCTTATGAGCTATTCAAGGCCCCCTACCTCATGGCCTGATCCAGTACACCCACCAAGGAGGGTCTCAGATGGGTATGGGACAGGGAGGAGGGAAATAGGAGTACCATCATAAGATTTGTGCATACAGTGTATCTAATTAAGAATAATAAAGATACATATATGTATATATATATACATGAAATGAAAACATAAGGCTACAAGAAAAAATAAAGAAGAAAACTTGTTAACATTGTAAAAAAAAGTCTCTTGAATCAAGAGGGCAGTTGTTCCTAGACCCTGCAAACAGGATGGCCATCCTAAGATGTTTTTTTTTTAAAATATATATTTATTGTCCATACTGTGTTACATTATTCAGTGGGCAAACAATGGGCTGTTATCCCCAATGCCCCAATGCCCCCCTCCCCATCCCCAATCAGCTGGATATCCTCCTCCGTGAACCATCTGGATCAGTCCTTGTGGCAGGGGGCCCTGGATAGCCTGGTACTCAGCCCGGACCTCCTGTCTCCAGTGTGTTGTTGCTGTAGGGTGCCATGCCTCTGGATAGTCTCCCCCACCACGGCTCTCACAATCTTTCCGCCCCCTATCCTAAGATGTTTTATCCATCCATCCCATAACCGATGGAAAATGGAATCAACGGTCCCAGAGTCTGAAGGTAAACCTACCTGCAACTGTGATTTCTGCCCTGGGTTCAGCCTGGCGGATGGTTATGGGAGTGTCTTCTGAACCAGAGAAGCATTAATCATCAGTGACAAGTCCCAAGAGGTCAGGCATCCCAGTGCAGCTCAGAGACTCGGGCTGACTTCCAGTGTAGCCTTACCTTGAGCTCCATGAGCTCATGGACTCAAGCTCTGGCCCAGGGTCTCTCGTGGCCCTTCCTAAGCAAGGTCTCAGTGTTCTGTTACGAGGGGGAGCTTTCTCCAGCCATCCTGCATATCAGCTGCTTTTCCACCTTTGTTGTTTAGTGTCTGCCTTTTAAAGGTCTTGAAGGCTGTTTCAATGCAGACTCTTTGAAGGTAGGAGGGCCATGCTCTAGCTTTTGGAGTCTTTTCTTAATGTCTCGGGAAGAGTGCAAGACGACTTGAATATACAAATGCGGTGTCCCAGCATCTGCATTGGGATCTGTATTAGCACACCGGAGAGCCTCTGTAAGGCGCTCGTGAAGGTTGCTTGGTTTTCATCAGCTCTCTGTGGAGCCTCTGGTGTTTTATCACAGTTCACCACCTTGAGAGAAGCTCATTTTAAGCCTTCAATCAGGCAAGTGAGGAAATGGGACACACTGCCCACACTGAGAGATTTTGGTTGATAATTTATTTCGGATCGGTAGATGGAACCACTTTGCTCCCGACAGGGAAAGGACTCTGCAAAGGCTATGGCTGAAGCTTTCTCCTACAGTGCAGTGGGAGGCGCTATGATGACAGGTGTCCTGAAAAGTCAAACGACAGAAGTGTGTGATGTTAGACATCCTTAGGGGTAGGCTCAACAGAGAATGTCCCAGATGTGGGTTTGTTTTTAAGCTGGGAGAGATCAGAAAGAGAGTATGGGACACAGTCATTGAATAAGCCAGCTTCTCGCTGCTGGGACAGAATCCCTGATACAAGTCAGTTTAAGGAAGGAAGGGTGTGTTTCCATCGACAGTTGCTGGTTACAGCACATCATGGGGGAAGGCATGGCAGCAAAGGCTTAGGCAGTGGGTCATACTCAGTCCACACTTAGGCAGCAGAACAGAGGACGCTGCTGCCCGGCCAGATCTCTCTTTTTTAGACAGTCCAGGACCCCAGCCCGGCATCAAGATAATCCCTCCCAGGCACACCCTAGGCTAACCTAGTCTAGGTAATTCTTCCCAGGTGATTGAAGGGCCCCTTAAGTTGACAAGAGAAACCATTAGACATGCAGTATGCTCTCTGCTCCTGCAACTTCCCAGAAAAGGAGCTGGGAGGCGGTGGCAAGTGCTGGGATGCTGGGGTCGCAGACCCCTGTCCCCCCCACCCTCCATAGCCCAAGTCTCACTGGCCAGCAGAAGACGGAACTCGACTGGGGAAAGGGGAGGTGGTGGTCGGACACACACACACACACACACACACACACACACACACACACACACACGAGAAGTGTCAGGCAGATCTCAGTTTATTTTAGGCATGCAAAGCCCTTTTATAACCCCAAAGCTGCAATGTTCAGCAAAGTCCTGTCAAGCAATAAAATTTAAACTTTTTGGCGGGAACCAATCAGCAGAATACAGCAGAGCAGAGTACATTTTCTTAAGGTGCCTTGTTTTGCTGCCAATTCAGCAGGATTCAGAAAACAGGGTTCCTGTCAGCAAAACTAAACTTAGCAAGCAGAAACAAAACTTATCAGCTACTTCATGTGCTAAAAACTTAGCTTAAGGTTGAACAGCTAGGCTAGGGCCGGACACTGGGAGACCTGTGAGGACTGGGGTTTTGAGCAAGTAGCCAGAGGGGGGAAGATTGGGGATGGAGGGAATGCTAGAGGCAGGGGAAAGCAAAGATTTGGTTCTCAGCTGAAGCTGTGAGAGGAAGGAGAGTGAGGGGGCAAGACAAGTTATTTTTTATGTAGTTACAGGATCTAGGAAACTGGAGGATTTGCACAGAGAAGGGTAGTTCTGAAGGTAGAAAAAGGCTCTGATATCAGGGGCCTCTACCTATTCGCTATTGTGCTCTGTGAAATTATCTAGATTTGTAAGAATTTTGAAATCAAAGGTAGCATTCCCAGGCTTCTGACTGACATTATTCAATTGACATCATGGTCAGGCACTATTGAGAAAAGAAAATTGGTTTCTTTGATCGGACTGCAGGATATGGCGTTCTTGAGATAATGGGAAGGGCATTTCAGGGAGAGTCTTTAGGTGGGTGAGACTGAGAGGCACCGGTCATGACACATGGCAAGCCAGGCAGGTCAAGGGAAATAAGGGGACAAACATACTTATGCCTCTTGATTTTTTTCCCGAGTATGACTAGATCACAGCCATTAAAGCAAGGCAGGATTAAGCATCCTTAAACGTGATACAATCCCCAAAGCCCAGATGAAATGACACCTGACTCAGCGCTGAGTTTTTTCAGATTTTTCATATAATTATTTATTTGCATGGAGGGACACACAGAGACCCTTGCTTCTGCAAACAAATGCTGGATACTCACACCTCTTTTTGTGTCTGGCTTACATGCGTGGCTTAGGGGTCGAACCTGGGCCAGCAAGCTTTGCGAGCAAGCACCTTTAACCACTGAGCCATCTTCTCAGCCCCAGTGCTGAGGTTTTGAACAGTCCAGAGATGATAAGACCCGAGAGACTTGCCAGAGGGGAGCAGGGGCTGGTGCTGCGCATGGAGAGGCAGCACGAATTAGAGGGCTCGGGAGTGCTTCTATCCAGGTCACAGCACCACCTGCAACATGGAATTTGAGAGGACAGAGTTGGATTATTCCTTGAGGCCGTGAGACTTGCTTAATGCCAAAGAGTGAATGGCAGGATCTGAAGAGAGAGAGAAAACTTTGGATCACCCAAGACCCTCCTTGGGGGAGGGGAGGGCGTCCTCTATTCAGATGAAGGAGTCTTGCTCTTGTGCTGTTAGGGACGCAGGATATGTGAGGAACACAGTGGGAAGCTGGGTGCAAGCAGCTTGAGCCTACCTGAGAGGGGTCTTTCTTTCTTTCTTTCTTTCTTTCTTTCTTTCTTTCTTTCTTGAGCCTACCTGAGAGGGGTCTTTCTTTCTTTCTTTCTTTCTTTCTTTCTTTCTTTCTTTCTTGAGCCTACCTGAGAGGGGTCTTTCTTTCTTTCTTTCTTTCTTTCTTTCTTTCTTTCTTTCTTTCTTTCTTTCTTTCTTTCTTTCTTTCTTTCTTTCTTTCTTTCTTTCTTTCTTTCTTTCTTTCTTTCTTTCGCCTACCTGAGAGGGGTCATTCTTTCTTTCTCTGAGTAGTCGGCTTACGGTCTTAGTTAATCCATCATGGTGGGTTCCCTGTAACCCCTGGCTCCTTGGGATCTGGTTACCTAGGGATCCTGCTAAACTCTTATGAAGTCATGAGAATTATAGAATCGCAGTAGAATGCTTGTCAACTCTGTAATAGTGAGGACTAGAATCACAGACAAGACCCAGTAGGTTGCTTGTCACTGCTGTGGAGGTAGAGAGAGGGTGGGAGCACCTGCTCTAAGCCTTAACCAAGCTGCTGTGGAGCCTGGAGGTCTTCCTACCTGCTGCCTCTGCAGAAACAAACAGAGAGGTTGGTGGAGGAGAGACTTGAGAAAAAGGGCAGACTCCGCACCTCACAGAAAAGCACGTCGAAGTTTCAAAGGGGAAAATAGACTCAGTGGTGCTTGTGGGGCAGTGGGTGGAAGATTTTTTTTAAAGAGTGGAGACTTACTCTTCTTTTTCCTCAAAAATCTAAGGCAAGTGTGATGGTTCACCTCTACAGTCCCAGCTTGGGAGGCTGAGGTAAGAGGATCATTGTGAGTTCGAGGCCAGCCTAGACTACAGAGTGAGACTCTTCCTCAAAAGACAAACCAAAAATTTCTTCAGGATCAACTTCCTGTGTCCCTAATAACATACTGATTTTTCTAGTGAAAAACAGTGCTTAGTCTAGAGCACGAGGAGATACTGAATGTCTTTTCCCAGAACTGAGAGCACCAGGCAATGTGGATGAGCTTTGTATATATCAATGTATAGCAAAGGCGAGACTATTCCTTCATAAGGATACATAACTCCTTCTTAATAAAGTTTTATTTTCTCTCCATGATTTTTAGTCCTGTTACACTGTCACGTAAGCAAGCCGTCATTCAGCAATGACTCAACCAAGTCTTCAAAATGACAGTCATTTTAAACCTACTTTCTTTACAAATTGGCTATAGGATCCCTAACAAAAAAAAAAAAACCACCAAGATCTCAACGACAAGAGTTTGACAAATACTCCAGCTCATAAAGCTGAATAATTACAGCACTCTTCAAAAATAAGACCAGGCCAAACTCCAAAAGCCTTTACCAATTGATCAATATGTGTTTATAGGCACTGACACTCTAAGTCAGAGAACCAGGGAAAATCTCCCAGCCTCTGAGAATTACCAAGAATTACCAAACTGTGTAAACCGGTACAACCACTATGGAAAGCAGTGTGGAGGTTTCTGAATAGGGTGGATATGGAGCTACCAACAAACCCAGCTATCCCTCTACTGGGCATCTGCCTTCAAGATTTCACACCTCAACACAGAGACATTTGCTCAACCATGTTTATAGCTGCTCAATTCATAATAGCAAAAAATTGGAATCAACTCAAAAGCCCATCACTGCTATGGATATCAAAGTTGTGGTGCATACACATGATGGAATTCTACTCAGCTGAAAGGAAAAATGACATAATGAAATTTAAAGAAAAGTGGACGGACTTGGAGCAGATCATACTTAGCAAACTCACACAAGAACAGAGTCAAACGCCACATAGTCTCCCTCAGATGTGGGTCCCAACCAGGTTAAGCTTAAACTCTAAGCAAACCTGACAGGCAGGCCATCAAGATGTCTGAGTCACATCTAGTGTGTGTTAGATTTCAGGGTTTGCAATGGAAGACCAAGATGACAGTTTCTTGGATCTAATATTTGTTTTAATAGGGAAGAGGGAGAATGTAGGAGAGGGGGAGAGAGAGAAAGAGCGAGAAGAAAAGGGAGATGTATGCACCTATAGAAGGAGAATCAAAAAGAGAGTGAGTGAGTGAGGGCCAGGGAGTGGGTTTTAGGGAGAAGAGACAGAAACTGCTCTGTAAGGGAGGGGTCTTGGGTGGTGTGTAGAGGTGTGGGTGGGGGGGAAGGTGGCCTTCCCTCCTCTTACCATACTATGTCTCTGGCTGACTAGCCAGGGTATGTGGGGCGAGAGAGATGGGTAGGGCGCTCTGACACTCTTAACAGTGTGTGGCTACAAAGCCTTCAAGTTAAATGAGAAATTAACCAGAGCTTTCTCTTCTGGGATCTCTGTACTATGCGTGTGGGTCAGAAGAGGTTTGTGTTTGACCATGGCTGTGATCATGAAGGGAGCTAGTTTTTGTCATCTGGTAGTCTTGTCAGTTGCTGGTGCTGTATAAAGTTGTGTATGTGCGTCAGGAGAATACCATGGCCTCCCTGAGGAGTCACTTTCATAAAGAGAAATGTGGCAGGACATGAGCTAGAGGTCACAGCTAACCTGGGGCATTCAGTGTGTGTACTCCAGGTTCAGGGATCTCAGAGAGAAAGGGAACGAAAATCTGCCAGGAAATACTGGATGTGGCTGACTGGGGAGGTGGGGAGGATGGGCGACCCTGGGCTTTAGCCAACGAAAGACCAGAATCTACACAGCTGTGGACCAGGGCCAGTCCCCGAGGAGCCCGACCTTCCCCTGTATCTGCCACTCTCCTCCCTCGTCCTCCCCTTCCCCACCTTCTCCACCTCCACTGGCCTTAGAGGTGTCAGCCTGGAGGCTTATGGGGGAAGGTGCAGTGCTGTCTTTACTGCCAGACCGAAGCATGGGGAGTGAAGAAGGAGTGACTTGAGCAGGGACCCCTCATCCACATGCCACAGTGGCTACCCCTGAGCGTTTGAGAAGGGTCCAAATGATAATGACATTGTATCTGGCTTTGCGCGAGTACTGGGGGACTGAACCCAGACCAGAAGGTATTGCAAACAAGTGTCTTTGACTGCTGAGCCATCTCCCCAGCCCCAAACGATAAGTTAAACTGAGTTAAGTCAATGGTTTTACCACCAAAAGCATTTTGCGCAAAGCATTCATGGCACCCAAATGCGCCTGAAACGGAAGCGAAGGGAACCCGAGAGTAAATGGGTGTCCATCCATTTATGTTTCCACCGTTTTGTTTTTTTTCTGAGACTGGGTGGTTTATAGACAATAGAAATCTATGTCTCCAAGTTCGAGAGGGTGAAGTCCGAGAAGGATCGGCAGATTTGGTTGGCGAAGAATGTGTCCCGAGGTGGAAGGCCTCAGAGGGGAGACGCAAGCCTCTGCCAAGGCGAGGTCCGCCTGCTCTGAGTGGGGAGCCAGGTGCAGTGATAACCTCGCCAACCCTCAGCCATGTGTAGGCTCTGCACAGCACCACGGTGGAATGGCACCAGGCATGCCCACAAGGCCCGCAGCCAGCCACCAGGCCCGCTCTGCGCTCTTGGCAGGCGTCCTCCTCTTGCCTCGGGGGCCTCCACAGCACATGCTCCCCCAGAAGGCACAGCCTCTCCATTTCCCAGGCTGTCACGTAGAGCTAATTGCCTAATAAGACTCCCCAGGGAGTGTTGCCCACCAGGCAGGCACCTCTAGGGAAAGCCCCCATAGTTATGGAGGTGGGCCTGCTGCCCTCTCAGAATTGCTAGTGTGCTTACAGAGTTGCTTGTCGGGTTGTTTGCTTGGGTTAGAGCCTGCCAGGGGAGCTCACAAGGATCCATGCAAACCTCTGTGCTCTCTCTTCTTAGAGCCCTAAACTTCGTTCATTAGAACATGACGTTGCCCAGGAAGGATCCCTATCTGCTATGTTTAACACACCATTCCTGACCCCAGAAATGTGCCCACCTCGACCTTCTCTGTGGGACTACGTGAACTTCACCAATACAAGCCTCTTTCTTCCTTTGACAGGGGCAGCACTGCTTCATAAACTCTCTTCATCCTCTCTCCAAATTGTCCTCATCAGCTTTCCTTTTTAAACTTTTTATTGACAATCTTCACTCCTGTACAGAAGGTATTTTGGTCATAATCTCCCACTTCTTTCTTGTGTCCCCCTCCCCAGCCCCCTTCCACTGGACCCCCTCTTCTTTCCATCTAGTACCTCTTCTTTCCATGTCTTTTTTCCCATCATCCTCACAGCATGTTGACGGTCCAGTATCCTGAAGCTGCTGTGACGTCATGCATACCACAGCCACTCTGTTCAGAAGACAATGTTCCATAGCTCTCCTCACAAACTTCGGCTCTTACTGTCGGGTGCTTCTCCAGATGTCTTACCCCACGGGTCCCTGGCCCCCTGCTAAATGAGCCTCAGTCTCTCTGGCCAGCAGGAGACCTGGCTCCATCGAGGAAAGGTGAGCGCGGCGGCTGGACAATCACACGCAGCCGGGAGAAGTGTCCAAGCAGATCTCAAACTTTATTTTCACATCCAACCTTTTATACAATCTAGGGATGTGTTGCATTGCCTTATCTCTTACACCAAGGACTCAGTAAACAGGAACACAGCTACAAAAACTCAGGCAGCAGGAGTAAAACCTATTAGCACTTGTAAACAGGATTTAGGGCTGTCAGCCATCCCCCTGCCTCCTGGGGGCACAGGTGTGCTAGGAACAAAGGCAGGAGCTACCATGCTTTCATCCGGATGCATATTAAAACTTAGCTCTCAGATATGCAGCCAGGCTGGGTCCAACATCTTACGTTCTTTATTTATTTATTTATTTATTTTTTATTATG
>PVHP010015512.1:16405-37612 GCA_004024765.1 Zapus hudsonius
CAGGGGACCATGGATAGCCTAGTATTCAGCCAGGTTCTCCTGGCCATGCCTCTGGATAATCTCCCCCACCACGGCTCTTACAATCTTTCCGCCCCCTCTTCCGCATAGTTCCCTGAGTCGTGGTGGATGAGTATTAAGGCTGCTTTAAGGTTGTGAGCTTAGAGGTCTTTGTGTCGAAATCATTGGTTTCTGTCTCACTACGTTCTTTATTTATTATTCATTTATTTACGAGAGAGAGAGAGAGAGAGAGAGAGAGAGAGAGAGAGAGAGAGAGAGAGAAAGGGAGAATGGGCTTGCCAGGGCCTCCAGCCACTGCTAATGAACTCCAGACACACGCACCACCTTGTGCATCTGGCTCTACATGGGAATCGAACCCGGGTCCTTAGGCTTTGCAGGCAAGCGCCTTAACCACTAAGCACCCTAGCCCACTTCCATTCTTTCTGCCACCTCTCTGAAATGTTCCCTAAGCCTTGCTAGGTGTGACAGAGATGTCCCCTTTAGTGCTGACCATTGAACTCTCACTTCTCAGCACTCTTCCCAGCAGTCACCACCATCAGTAAAAGGAAGGTTTTCTGATCAAAGTGAGAGCAGTGTTAATCTATGGGCACAAGCATAAATCGTTAAAGGGCATCTTGATGGGCACAACATATCTAATTAGCTAAACAATAGTAGTAGTTTCCCCGGTGGGGCCTAATTCCCAGCCATAGGCTTTGACTAGGTTTTCAATACCAGGCACAAGCTCCCTCCTATGGAGCAGGCCTCAGATCCCATCAGAGAGCAGCTGATTAGCCAACTAAGGTACCATGGCACCGGTGGGCATTTCTTGGCTGGCTGGCTGGTTGCGTAGCTGACAGGCCCACTGCTGGTTAAGACTGTTGATGACTTCTCCCCTAACAGCCTGTGTTCATTAGCTTTGTCTTTGCTTTGCTTGTTTAGAAGAGAGCCTCAGGCTCTTTCCAATAGTACTAGAACATGCTGTCTCTAGTGTTACTAGTCAGAATTCTCTTATTTTTCATATCAAAATTCGATTCTAGAAATCCATTATACTTAATCTTATATACAACCAGGGTAGTGGAAGTACAGTGTGTTCTTTTGATTTCTGCATAGCATGCATCGGTGGTTCCTATGTATGGATTCTCAGGTCACAGCCATGTACTTTGTATCTGAAGGCCAAGAGATGACTCATTTGGCAGCATTACAGGCTATGCTCATCCACTCATTACAAAATGATGAAACTTCTGAAAAACAGTTGAAATGACAAAATTAGTAGAATGAAATGTGTACATCAAAATGTACATGACTATGAAATTTAAAATCAGTCATGTAACAAGTATGACCAGCCGTGAGGTTTACATTAAAATAGCCTACTGACAACAGCTTGAATATTCAAGTAAAATGTATTTTAACCTGTAAATGATACATTTACAGTGTGACATTATGTAACTCACTTCTGTTTCAAGTGATGGTATGAACCGACATTGAGAATATCTTTAAAAAGAAAAAAAAACATGGGGCTGGAGAGACGGCTCAGCAGTTAAAGCACTTGCTTGCAAAGCCTAACAACCCTGGTTAGATTCTCCAGCACCCACAGAAAGCCAGACACACAAGGTGTCACATGCATCTGGAATTTGTTTGCAGTGGCTAGGGCCCTGGCAGCCCATTCACTCTGTCTGTCTCTTTTTCTTTCTCTCTCTCTCTCATTAATAAGTAAAAAATATATATGAAGAAAAAGCATGCAGTACTTGGAATTGAACTCAGATTCACACATGCCAGGCAAGCATCCTCCCACTGAGCTATTCCCTAGCTTCCTTTTATTTTTCATTTTGAGACAGAGTCTGAAATTTGTGATGCTTCCACCTCAGCGTCCCAAGTAGCTGGCAGTACAGGACTGCGTTCACAGGCCCCGATCTCCAAAGCTAGAATGGTAAGCCAGGCATGGTCTGCAACCTCGGTGCTGAGGGGGCAGAGACAGGAAATCACGGGGCTCCTTGGTCAGCCAGTCTATTCAGAAAACATGGAGCCCCGTGCTCCATGAGAGACTCTTTTCAGGTAACTAAGATAGAAAAGCAATAGGGGAGAAAACCTGGTAACCTGGTATTCTTGTCTGGCCACATGCATCTGCGCACACATGTGCATATACCAAACGTGCACACGCACACTGTACACACACCAAAACATTTAAAAATTGAAATGACAGTGATAATAAATGTATTATGTGGAAATGAAAGAACAGTAAAGCATAACTTGAAATCACTCATTCTTAGCAAATGTTCTTTTTATTCTCCATTGATCAGAAAATGACAATACTTTAAGGAATATCATTTTCTGTGTTGGTCAAACAATACTTCACATAACTTCTACACAAACATTACTGAAAAACTTAGAAAGCAACCCAGTAGATTATATTTAAATCGAATAATTTCTCAGATGTTAACATGTAATAATTAACATGTAATAATTATTTTTGGTATTTCAAGGTAGGGTCTTGCTCTAGGCCAGGTTAACCTGGAATTTACTCTGTAGTCTTGGGGTGGCCTTAAACTCATTGCAATCCTCCTACCTCTGCCTCCCAGGTGCTGGGATTAAAGGCCTGCACCACCACTCCTGACTAATATAATATTTCTTATTAGAATTTAAAATTCTATTTAATATGTTAAAATACAATTCATAATTTTTATATTAGAAAAGTTAAATTGGCATATTTTAATAATTATTTCATAGTTTAATATTAATGTTACAGCACAGATCATATAAAAATGTTAATGAAATTTTTGTTTTTGGATTTCATAGTCACATAAATAATTCACCACTAATGACTTCCTTAATTAGCACTGGCTTTATAATTCCATGTAATCATTTAGAGTTACATTTCTGTTTTAAGATTACATGTTTTAGCACCCATCAGTTCTGTCAAGATTATCTCCTGGTTCTATTGAATTCCAGACACAATCAAATTTCCTGTTCTAAAACCTGGGCGTTCTCCTTGGCCAGCTTCTTCTAGAAGAGATGTAACTTGGTTTTTACCTCAATTATATTTTATTTCAATGATTTTAATTAAAAGTTTTTTTTTAATGGGGGTCTCATTATGTTATCTAGGCTGGGCCTGAGCTCCTAGGTTCAACTGATCCTCCTGCCTCAGCTTCTAGAAATATTGGAGATTTTACACACACAAAAAAAATTCTATTCAGCGGTGAAAAAAAAATGAAATTTGCAGGAAACTAGATGGATCTGGAAAGGATTACAGTTCATGAGGTAGCCCAGGCCCAGAAAGCCAAACACACTGTTCTCTGTCATATGTGGATCCCAGCTACAAATGCTCAGACTTGTATGTGAGCTGAATTTTTTCTTTGTTTGATTTGTTTGGCTTTGTTTTTGAGAGTCTGATCCTACAGACCAGCCTAGGTCTGGAACTCACTATGTAGTCGAGGCTGGCCTTGAACTCCAGCTCTTCCTGCCTCAGCTTCCCATGTGCTAGGATTACAGGCATGCTCCACCATTTTCAGCAAAGTGAGATTTTTTAAATGTGAAAAATCCCTTTAAATATAGTGGAGTACAGATGCAGTGTGGCTCTCATTTGATTCGAGTATGCCTCTCAGAACTAGTCACCAGCAACAGTGTCCATGGGAAATTCATTTAGACCACCATGGCTGGGGCAGAGCTGGCGCACTGTGTGAAGGGACCTTAGGCTGAGACTTAGGACTCTGAGCCTACACAGCCAGGACCGCCATCAGGGCTCCACGCTCCCATTTCCTTCACTGCTGGGAGGGCATCTCTCTGCCCCTGGCCTGGCACCCATCTTACCACACCCTTCACCATGTGTGCCTGAGGTGACAGAAAGAGAGAGGGAGAGAGATGGTAGAATACTAAGACTTCATAAACAGCTGGGTGTGGTGCTGAACATCTCTAAGGCAGAGCTAGCAGGATCAGGAGGCAGAGCTAGCAGGATCACTGGAAGTTCAAGACCAGCCTGGGACTACAGAGTGAGTTCTGGGTCTGTCCGGGCTAGAATGAGACCTTACCTTCTACAAGCAAACGAAAAGACTTGCTGACTAAAAACACAGAAGAAGAAAAGTGTTTAAAGTTATTTTTTAACCGCTCTTCCAAACCAGGTCTTTGATGAGAATGAATTCTGCCAGCAGATGGCAAGATGTACAAAGCAGTGTCAGTCACGTGCAGTGTCGATGCAGGAAACTCCCACTAGATCCCTGCACACCGTCTGGTTGCCGCCTGGGCTGGGCATTTCCAGGTTTCTGTCAAAGATTTGAAAAAGTGCACATAATAGCCAAACCCCACGAAGTTTTGCTTATAAAGGCAAAGGAGGAAACCTTGCAAGGGAGCTGTGGGTTACATGTACTAGAATGCCTTTTTTTTTTTGGTTTTTCGAGGTAGGGTCTTGCTCTAGCCCAGGCTGACCTGGAATTCACTCTGTAGTCTCAGGGTGGCCTTGAACTCATGGTGCTCCTCCTACCTGGGATCACCAGTGCTGGGATTAAAGGCATGCACCACCACGCCTGGCTTAGAATGCTTGTGAGTAGCAGGTTATGGCCAGGGCTTCCTTTTATGGGGTCCAGGAGGAGAAGTCAGTGGCTAGGGACAGGGTGTAGGTGGTCTTTTGGCTTTGATTTATAAGCTTGGGTTATGTAACCTTAGTTCACTCCGTATGTTCTTTCCCACAATGCATTTGATTTTAGTCAGATGCATATTTGATCATGATGCAGAATTGTGGGGTTCAAGAGGGTTCCTCAAAGTTTATGAACACCAATTTTGGGTGCCATTCTATTTTTAACAATGAAAATGAATTTTAAAGTGAACTCAAGAAGGATAAATTATGAATTATTAAATGAATTTTAATTATGAATTATTAACTTTATTTAGGGAGAAATAAATGGGGTTTATTTAGGGGAAATTGGGATCTAGGAAGAAGGCTAGAGCAGAGTCATTAACTCGTGGGAAGTAGGAAACTCATATGGAAAACACTGCATAGTTCATAAGGCTCATTCAAGAGAAATTGAGGTTTTTAAGGAAAGACTGGAGTAGAGCCCCAAGCATGTAGAAGATAATTCATCAAGCTCATTTAAGAGAAATTGAGGGTAAAATGTTTAGGGAAGGATGGAATGGAGCCACAAGCACGTGGAAGATAGAATTTAGCAGGTTGTGTAGGGAGACTCAGAAAGAACCCACACAGCATCCGCCTTGTGCTTCGCTATAGGAGGAAGTTAAGAGGTGGGGCCTTAAGGAAGAATGGCAGAGGGAAATATCAAAGCAGAGACCAAGAAACTCAGATGAGAACTGAGCAGTAAAGAGAGTTATACCCATGGTTACCCTGAGTTTAGAGAGTTACACAGGTAACAGGCACAGACTTAGAGGAAGCACCCACGTGGTAGATCTGGAGTGTAAGGGAAGTATGCATGCGGTAGATTCAGAGACCATTAGCTTGAGAAATTACCCCACACTGAAAAGCGGAGGCAAGCAGAAAAACCACCCGGACCTGGAGCAGTATTCTGCTCTCCCCCAAGCCTGCCTGGGTCGGGGAGGGGCACAAGGCACGGAGGATCACAGGGAGAGGGCTGAGAAGGCCTAAAGCAGCCTTTAGAGTTGATTGAAATGTATTCTTTCATCAGACTCAGGTATGTAAAGGGAAGACATGATCGGTTTGCAGATTCAGAGGGGCAGCCCACCTGGGTAGGTAAGGCTGAGGCAGCAGGGGTCACTGTAGCTAGTGTAGACCAGACACAAGTTCCATTCCTGCCAGGGCGAGTGAAGTGGCATTGGTTCTCTCTGGGCCTGTTTCTAACTGAAACTGCCTAAAAGAATCTAGCTTTCTCTTGTCTCTCCTTCAATCATACCCAGGCATAAGGTACTAAATAGGGTTTTTTCCCTAAAAGTTTACTCAGATGATAGTTTGTCTTACTGCACATTTACCCCAAATCAGTCTAAGCTGGATTGGCCCCTTTCTTCTACTTCTAGGATATGATTCCAGTATGGAAACTAACCACAGAAAAAGGAGTTGACATAGGGTTGCTAGGAGTGTCCCCACCCACAAGTCAGTCAACGAAGACCCCAAGGGAGGGGGTTAGAATGAAAAGGGACAAGAGACGCCAAGAAGGGAGACAAGACGAAAATTCTGATCAAGTCTCTCTTTATTGTAGTACAGGTAGTACTTAAATATCCTCTCGCAGGAGTAAGTGTATAGGGCTTAAGTAGGAACTAGCATAACCGGGTTGCTAGGTAATCTGACCACAACGAGGGTCATGTGATCTCTAGGAGGAAGCCTACAGGCGGGAAAAAGAAATTTAAGCAGAGAAATACAAACTTAGCTTTGGTTAAACCTATTGTTTGAAGTGTTTCACTTCAATGTGTGAATCAAACACATTGTTTGCAGTGGGGTGTAACATGGGTGGGGAACCAAAGGTGTGAGCTTAAGCCGGTAGAGTCCTAGGTTGCTAAACCATCCTGATGTTTGCCTACATCAATTTCACCCCAAAAGACTTTTTCTCCCTAATCTGTTAGGAAAGTTGAAAGGAATTCAATTTCCCCCTGGAACTGCTTCCTACTAACCAGGGTAGAAATAGTCGGTTGTCTTCTGTCCCAAGCATTGCATTGTCTCTCAAGGCTCTATTGGGAAGACGCCATGGAATTTCTCTCCTGCTGGCCCAGAGCCCTACTTTGATGGATGGCCGCTGTTGGTGAAGGACCGTTTGCAAGTAGACTTACAGGCTTGTTGAGAAGAGGAAGACCCAGAGTAAGGAAGGGAATCAGGGAGAGGATGGGTCCCACCAAGTGGAGGAGTACCAACAAGTTTCAGTTTTTTTGTCCTGGGTTTAAAAGGTGATTACGTAGATCTTCAATGGAATTTGTTCCCTGGAAGAGGGTTTTGATATTTTATTTGTTGGACTTTTTCAGATTTACCTAATAGTCACATGAATGGTAGGTCACCCATAGAGGTGGTCAATAAATGGCTATTTAGAGGGTCAACAATAGCCCAAGATAAATTCGGTTCCCAACCTCTAATCTCTCTACAATCTCTGAAGTTTTAAACAATCAGCCTTGTAGGATGACTGACACAGATATGACCTTTTTGGGGAACTTTAGTTGATAGTTCCCTCTGTTGGTCAAGCATGACATTTTGCGCATGTATTGCTGACGTCCCACAATACCAGGAAGGCTCAATCCTAGGATCTGATAGAGATGAGGCTGAGCAGCTAGGAAAGCAGCCATCAGGAGAGAGAAATAGTTGACGAGGCCGTTGTGTTAGTTACTTTCTTGTTGCTGGGAGAAAATATCTGACAAAAGCAACTGAGGAAAGAAAGATTTTATTTCATTTTACAGTTCTAGGTCTGTAGTCACCTTCACATTGCTGGGATGAACATCAACAAGACAGTTTATGGGATGAAGGGATTTATTTCAAGCTTACAGCTCCATCAATGGCAGAAGAAGCTCATTACTTCTATACATCCAAGCAGAGAGAAAAACTGCAGCAAGCAAAACACCAACCTCAGCACACAGAAACCCACCAGAGCACAAACCTGCTCTCTATACCTTTTGGGCTGGAACTCAGTTCCACCCCCAAACACACCTTTGGGCTTGTTGGTGGTTTGATTCAGGTGTTCCCCTATAAACTTAATGTGTTCTGAATGCTCGATACCAAGCTGATGGCAGTATGTTGTTGGGGGTGGGCTTATGGAGGTTATAGCCAGCTTCCCCTTGCCAGTGTTTGGCACACAGAGCGTCTCCTCGAGTTTGTAGGCCAAGTGAACCCTACTCCGTCCACAGCTGCTTTTGGTCAGTTATTTTCCACACAGCAATGAGAAGCTGTCTACAACAGTTTGGGTACCAGAGAGGGGGATCGATTGTTGCTGCTGGAACCCTGATTCGGTGGCTTTGTCCTGTTGGAACTGATTTGCAGGAAGAATGTGGATGGATTTGAAGCCTCATCCTAAGAGACGCCTTGCAGTGCTGTAAGTACAGCTTGCTGGACCATTCTGGTCAGAGTTGAAAGACCTGACTGCAGTAAGAACTATGGACTGTGAGGTTTGGCTTATGAGTGTGAAAGAGCTGCCGGCAAGGAATGAGGTTATCTGGGACTGAGTAGCCTGGAGGGGTGAAATTGGAACTCTAGAGATTTGTCATTGTTTAGCATTATTGGACTTGGGGTTATAGAGTTTGATGTTGTCCTGCTTGTTTAAATCTTGTATTGGTTCAATTTGTCTTTGCTGTGCCCAGTGCCATTTTTTGGCAGTGTGAATTTGTTTTGTGCCATTATGAGTGGTTTTTTGGCTTTTTTTTTTTTTTTTTTGGTATTATAGCTCAGTTAAGGCATTGAATTATGGGGATGCTTGAACATCACTGGGATTGATTAAAAACTACGGCGATTCTTAAAGTTGGAGGTAATTGCATTTTACATCATGTATGGTTATTAGTTTATGGGGGCCAGGGGCAGATTGTGGTGGTTTGATTCAGATGTCCCCCATAAACAATGTGTTATGAATGCTCATAACCCCTTCCTTCCACAAGCTGCTTTTGGTCAGGTTCTTTTCTGTGCAGTAACAAGAAAACTGACTACAGAGGGTGGGACCCCAGGCTGTGTCCCCAATGACACCTCCTCCACCCAGGAGGCTGGAAATCCAAGCAACAGGCTTAATAAAACACCTGAGTCTATGGAGATATACATTCACATTCAAAGCACCACAGCAGGGAGGCATGGGGACAAGAGAAGAAGCAGCTGGTCACAATCAGGAAACAACAGGATACATGCTTGTTTTCATCTTCTCTCTCCATTTTGTATGGCCCAGGACCCCAACCCAGGGAATGGCGCTGCCCACTCACAACTAAGGCGAGTCTCTCCACCTCAGTTAACCTAATCTAGAAAATCCCTCACAGACACATTCAGAGGCTCTTGCCTAGGTTACTCTGGTTCCTGTCAAGGTGACAATCAGTATAAACGGTCACAGCCATTAAAGGTGAAATCCCTGGATCATATCTAGTCTATTACCAGAATTGACATTATGATCCAGGTCTGATTTTCTGTGTTTGATCTCTAACTGACATAACATGCATATGTGATAAAGCATAGTAGTTTTATGCCTAAAGTCAAAATAATCAAGAACGTTCCTAAAGGAGTAAATGAAGGAAACAGGTGTCTTACCAACCAAAACATTACAATTTTAAACTAGATTGAGGAGATCTGGGTAAGTAAACAGTATAACAGAAATATGATTAATGTAAGAACATAATATCATCCTTGTCTGCAGCTTTAATAAAACAAAGACAGTATGTGTCTATCACTTAGGAAGATTTCCAAGAGAATTCAAAATACCTTAAATAAGTTTTTTAATATTGGAATATAAAAGGATTTACAAAATATAAAAATGTGACCTGGGGAGATGGCTCAGTGGGTAAAGCAGTTTCTGCGTAAGAGTGAAGACTTGAGTTCAGATCCCCATAACTACACAGAGCTGGTCTCAGAGGCAGGCAGAGATGGGAGGACCACCCAGAAGCTCACAGGCCAGCTAGCTGGGCAAACACAGTCGTGGACACTGACTGACCTTGTCTCTAACTCAGTGAGGAAGGTGAGGACTGACACCAAAATGGCCCTCCGACATCCAGATATGCACCTGCACTCAAAACGTGAACATGCACACACATATACATCATTCACAGACATCAAAAAAGAACTGTCAAAAGGGAGAGTTAAAAATGTTGTCAGAGGGATTTTGAGCTTAGTTACTTAGGGTTCTCAGTCATAGACGTAGTTGAAGGTGAGAACATGAGCTTTACTGAAGCCCACAAAGACATGCTCTCAAAAGAATTCATACAAGTCTGGGGTGAGAAATGGCACTCTAAGATTTACCTACCTAAGAGTGTTATTCCACGTGAGGTGGTTAGACGTACTCGATAGAGTATTTTCCCTCCAGTCTGAAGGAACTCTTTGATGTCACGTCATTTTCTAATTGATGAAATCATTTAGTTTTAGCTTTTATTCCTCTAGATGTTCCTTTCTCGGGAGTTCATTGTGAAAATGCTCTGTGACCAATCCCCAACTTTTAATCATCATGTTCAAAAAGTCCTTGTAATATTATATGTCTTTTTAATACAGATGGTTCATATAGTTTTTATTTAATTTTTATAGGATATTCAGTACTTACTTTCCAAAAAACGGATGTTTTCTACAATGGGAAGAGCTTACACTTAAAAGAATTAATGGAAGTGACTTAGGCTGTGGAAGTCAAAAGCTTTATCCAATTTTGAAACCTGCTGTCATTGGTTTATTCAGTTGTCAATCCAGATGACTGAAGATCATTGGCACAATGAAAATTTTGGATAACAAGCCAAATTTTACAAAGAGATTTAGTTATACAGGAAAATGAGTTTTATAATTACGGGTGAGTTAACAGGAATGTCCCAAGTAGGAACAACTCTTTGTAATAGAATTCTTTTTTAAAATATTATTTATTTATTATTTATTTGCAAACAGAGAGAGAGAGAGAGAGAGAGAGAGAGAGAGAGAGAGAGAGAGAGAGAGAGAGAGAGAGAGGATGGACACATCACATCAGGGCCTCCTGCTACTGTGAATGAGCTCCAGACACATGCACCATATTGTGTATCTGGCCTTACATGGGTCCTGGGGAATTGAACCCAGGCCTTCAGGCTTTGCAAACAAGCACCTTTAACCACTGAGCCATCTCTCCAGCCCTGTAATGAAACTCTTCCTACTATTAGCTTAGTGGTTATCTGGCAAGTGAAGGTTTCAGCCCAATGAGAAACCATATAAACTTAGCATTTAGATAAAATCTAATCACTAAGTTTTGAATGCTTACTTAGTAAAGGGATAGAACACAAAAATCCTTATTCTTCGAGCTAATAGTTTTTAAAATGTAATTCACAGTAGATCAATACTAAAGAGAGTAGTAAGCAGAGAAGCAGGCATTAATTTGACCCCAGGGGATTGGATTTTGATTTTAGGAGTCTTAATAATCTTTTAACAACTTATTTTAATCTTCCAGTTTTGTCCTTAATCTATTTTTCTTTGCTTTGCTTTCCTTTTTGGAACATTTACCTGAGAACAAAATCTCCATACAAATTCTCTATCATCTAAAAGCATTTCCTTTTTCTTTAAAAACACAGAGATGAGTTATTGTTCTAAATACATTATTTAAAAAACCTCTAATTACAACGAAACACAGCAGAATGATCTGTAAACCTTAAGTGACTTTGTATGCCTTTAAGTAGGCTAGACATGTTTTTAAATGTCCGTTTTTTATTAGTTCCAGATTTTTTAGAGTTGTATTTTTCCTAAGCTTGGTCAAGATAAGGATCTTGAAACCCCTTTAAAAAGGAGACAGTAGCAGTCAGAAATCATCCCCCAAATGTTTATGTTTATACACATACACATATACACACATCTTAAATAGCATGCCAAAAATAGTAACCTTATAAAGTGGACACAGATTTGGTTATTTGGGGTTTTTTTTTTTGTAATTTTAGGGACATACTGTGTGTGAGTGGGTGCATATACATGTATGTGCAAATGTATGTATGCAAAGACGTGTGCTCTCAGATTTCCTTGAGACAGAGTCTCTCATTGAAACAGCAGCTGTTTTCCAGTGAGACTGGCTGACCAGGGAGCCCCTGTGATCCTCCCGTCTTCACTCCCTTCCCGTCACTGGGGTCACAGACATGTGCAGGTGTTGGGGACCAAAGCTAGGTTGTCATGTTTGTTCAGCCGGTGTGCTCTTACTCACTGAGCTACCTCCCCAGACCCTAGGGCGAATTTTGTCCCATATTGAAAACAATGGCATGATTTTTAATTTTATTGCCTAGGACTTTGTTTAGCACACAAAACCTCATTTAGGGTTCTTTAGTTCGATTTTTCTAATTCTAATACTTTCAAGTTGAATTAATGTAATTATTAACTTAAAAACCAGGCAGAATACCACAGGGCATTAATTTCCCCTTTCTTTCTAGAATTTTTTGTTTGCTTGTTTAGTTTTGGTTTAGCTTGGTTTGGTTTGGTTTTTTCAAGGGAGGGTCTCACTCTAGCCCAGGTTGACCTGGAACTTTTCCTGTAGCTCCAGGCTGCCCGCAAACTCACAGGGGTCCTCCTACCTCAGCCTCCCAAGTGCTTGGGTTAAAGGTGTGTGCCACCACACCCGGGTTGCTTTCTTACTATCCTTCCCACTTTCCTCCTTCCCTTCCCTTCCCTTCCTTTCCCTTCCTTCCTTCCTTCCTTCCTTCCTTCCTTCCTTCCTTCCTTCCTTCCTTCCTTCCTTCTTTTCTCTTCTTACTGCACTGCTTGGCTAGTGACTAGGAGAAATAAGGACACTCTTAACTATCTTGGAGGATTCATCAGGAGAGCAAAGTGAAGAACTTTCTGTAACAGGCCTCAGGTGCTTCATGACATTCTCAGTCTTTGGGTTGATGAGGGGTCAGGGGAGAAGAGTAATAGTGATTCCCCCTGACAGACGTGTGGATCTCAGGATCACCCAGGATGTCAGGGTCAGGGTTGGAGTTTTCTTCCTTCGTGGGCTTTCCTGGACTCTGTCAATAGAGGAGTCTTGGTAAAGGGTCTGGACATAAGACACTTCGGACCGTTTTCCTTGTATTCAATAGAAAAGATCGGATTGAAGATCAGATTATAGGTGAGGCTAGCATTTTGGGGCCATCTCTCTCCATCCCTCAGTTGGTACTGGGGCTAGGCATTATAAAATATGATATACCTTTCCCTAAGGTTGTCTTTGCCAGTGATTAAGGGTACACTCGAGAGAGAGGTCTAGTAGAATAGAATGGGAGCTCCCCATGGTGACCGTGTAGCGAAGAAGAAAGGAGGAAGTGGAGAGTCACTGTCCTGATGGCCCCTTGAGAGAGCTAGCAGGGCATTGGAAGATTTGCACAGCACAGCTTCCTCTGAGTGCTGGACATCTCCATCCTTTGCTTTTGGTGGGTGCCATGATGCCTCTTGTGTTTCCTTTGCCTTTTGAACTAAGTTCTTCCATAACCTATGTCCACTTTGCAGGGGACCTAGATTTCTGGATGTAAACAGTGGCTTTGCTCACCCTCTAGCTGGCGAACCTATCTCCTCCCAATTACCTCTTGGAAAAGGTGTTGGCACATGTATCAGGGTACTTCCTGAATGAAAGTCGGGGAAGGAGTTGCCTCTGTGGCCAGGGGTGATGCTTCTTATAGTCATTATAGGAATAGGGTCCTGGCAGGTGATAAGCCCAGTCGAGTAAGCTGAGGAAGTTCTACGATCTAAAGTGCTTCTTCCTCAGGTCTGAATAAGAAATCGGAAAAAGACAATCCATACATTGTTTGATCCAATTAAGAGAAGATTTTTCCCAGACTTCTGGGGGGGGGGTGATACCAGCTTGTGTGATAGAAGGGACAAGGTCCCCAAGTCCTTGAATCGTGAGATTGTATTAGTCTTAGGTGAGGTTCCCAGCATTTATTAACGAGGTGTTTGAAGATATCATAAGAAGTTAAGCCAGAGAAATGAAGATAAAAATCATTCATGTTGATTATACAAACATCTACCCGACAGACACATGGATTTTATTGCTCTGAAAGGGACCTTCTTTGCTCAGTTCCACAATCTGTTGATCCTGCCAAAGAAATCTAGCGGCAGATGCCCTTGACCAGCCTCTGCTCATGGATAGACAGCAGACAACAGAAGTTTCAAAGACAGAAGGAGCAGCCAAGCACAGGTAGCAGAGAAAAGGGTCCATTTAGGGGCTCACCTGCTACATTGGTTAGTTCCTGTAATAATGTATTACTCTGTGACTAGGACTCACATGAAAAAGGGGAAAGGGAAATGGAAAGAGAGAAGAAAAAAAGTACTTCTAAAGTCCAGAGGCAGCAAGATCTGCTTCTGCTGCAAGGGCAAAGCCGCGTTGGAAGGGAGCAGAGAATACCTCATCCTGCCAATGCACTTGGCTGCGGTGAGTCCTTTCCAGGTTCCAGCGAGGGAGGCGCCCACCGCCCCATCCCATCCCTCAGTGCACTTGGCTGAGTCTGCTCCAAGCCCTGGCTGCTCCCTTCCTCCCTTCACTGCCGGCTCTGCCCTGGGTGAAGCAGCCAGCAGAGAGGGTGCCCAGCCACCCTGCCTCTTTCCCCAGGGACCGAGTCCTGGTGTCCAGTCTTGCCCTCATGAACCAGGCAAGGGAGGGTGAAAGGCTGCAGCCTGGTGGATCTCTGACCAAACTAGCTAGTTCAGCCGGCTGTCCCAGACACAGACCTCAGAGTGAAGTAGGACTTCCAGAAGAGAGAGAGAGAGAGAGAGAGAGAGAGAGAGAGAGAGAGAGAGAGAGAGAGAGAGAGAGAGAGAGCTTTGAAGACACTTAGCAGTTTGTGGAATTAAAGTTCCTGTATGTCTGTGTGTGAGGTGTATGCATGGAACCTGTGTGGTATATGACCATGTGTGTGATGTATGGCATCTCTGTAGTGTGTGCCCATGTGTGGTGTATGTATGCCATCCGTATGGTGTATGTATGGCATCTATTCAGTATGTGTGTAAATTAGCAAAATGAGCGTGGGCTCACTGCCCCCTCCCCTATATTCATTGTTACATTCTGCAGACATTTGTTGGCCACAGATGGCCAGTGGCATAGCATGAGGTGAGAGACGACCAGAGCTTGGAAGTCCTGTGAGACAAAAGAAGGATTTGCTTTAACTAGGAAGTTAGGAAAAGATGAGGCTGGAGGATACCTGGGGAGGATTATCTGAACTTCCTGGAACCCATTGTAAATGTGTGAGTTGCTGGGTGTTTTCATTTACAGGCCTAATGTCAGGACACATCTCTGTGCCCTACTAGAAAACCTCTTGGCAACTGGGGTTGGGGACAATGCTTTGTTAGGCTTGGACCGCCCGGGCGGGTGTAAATTAAAACTCCCCTCTCCTCTTGCTGCGAAGGCTTTGTCTGTTTGTCACTGTGTATTTCTACAACATGTGTAGTGTACATATGGGATCTGTGTGCACAGGCACATGTGTCTTCCCTGCACACACATGTAGAGGCTAGAGGAGAAGATCAAGGATCTTTATCACTCTTCCACCCCATTTCACTGGGACGGAGTCTCTCACTGAACCTGGAGCTACCATTTTTTCAGACAAACTGACTGACCAGCAAACCCCAGAAATCCTGTCTGTCCCACATCCCGAGCATTCAGGAGAGAGGTACGCAAGGCCCTGCCTGGCTTCTTAGGCTGCTGATTGAACTCAGGTCTTCACGTTTGCCGGAGGTAAGGGTCTTAAAAATTACCAAATACGTTGCCTGTGGTCATTATCTGGACATTACTTCCAGTTTCTCCGTGTCTTCTTCACAAAGCGGGAGTTCCGCTAGAAGAGGCAGTAGAGGGAGCCCTGCCAGGGGCTGAGGGCTACTTGTTAGGGTGCCCACGAGCAGGGGGCTACTGCCCAGGTCCAGGAGGAGTCACTGCTCGGAGCAGAGTGTAGGTGGTCTCTCAGCTTTAATTGGTTGATGGGCTCAGGTTGAGGAAATCTTAGTTCACCGCATCTGTGCGTCTGCACCCAATCATGCCCAGCCGTAAGATAGCAAATGGAGATTTTTCCCCAAAGGTTCACTCAGGGGACATCATGTTCCCTACTGCACATCTACCCGAAACCAGTCCAAGCTGGTTTGGCCCCCTGCCTCTGGTTCTAGTAGGTGTTGGAATGGAAACTAACCACCACTATGGAGTTACTAAGGAGTTGCTAGGGAGGAGTGGCTACTGCATTATTGAAATGCAAGGTCCCAGGTTGCTAAGTTCTTTGTTAGTGTGTGTAGCTCAAGCCGCGCAGGCGCAGGGTGCCGGGCTGTTCAACTCTCCCTATACGTCCCTGCCTCCAAAATGCTAGTTTAAGTTATATTCAGACTGTAATACAGTCTTTAGAGAATACTGAACTACATGATTTGCCAATATTTTTTGTTATTATTTTCATCTCACACAAATGCAGCCAGCCTTTTTGAAACCTGAATATACAGAGCCAGGCGTGGTGGCACATTTCTTTCATCCCAGCCCTCGGGAGGCAGAGGCAGGAGGATCACCATGAGTTTGAGGGCAGCCTGAGACTACATAGTGAATTCCAGGTCAGCCTGGGCTAGAGCGAGACCCTACCTCAGAAAAACAAACAAACAACTTAATATAACATCCATAGCTGAGGACACAGACTAAGGAGGACCCAGGAGGTGACAGATGAGCTCACCGGGAGCCATGCTTGCAATAGACACCCTACACTCCGGCTCAGTTTGGAAGTGTAGGACATGCCATCTCTACAAGCCCCTGAAGTACATCTTCCTGTTGCAAAAAGTTCAAACTCGTGGCCTCACCTCTGTCTTTGCTGTTGATAAAGAAGCAGAGTGTAGATCCGTGCAGCCTGTCGCCAGCCAGGACTCCTTGCATTGATCTAGATATGGCAGAAAATCACATTTTTTTTCTCCTTGAGTCAACTAGAATAATAGTGCACCTGTACTTGAATGAAAGTCAATAGGACTCTAGCAAGGTTTCCTTGGGAATCTACTTGACACAAAGGACAAGAGACCAGAGAGATCAAATTACATATATTTCTAACTTCCTAGTGATGCACATCTGGTTTTTGCAGTGACTTTGCTAAGGGTAAGTGAGCCATCATCTTAGCTCCGTTCTGGGGAGACGCACGCTGCCCAAGGCAGTTGGCTTTCTGCCTAACATTGCTTCGCGCATTTGCTGAAAATAAACTTGAAAAAAATTGAATTTCCCAATAAGCAAACTTCCACATTCGGCAACTTTACTGACTTTCCTTCCCTTTTGTCAATCATAAATGAATTGTAGGAGGCTGGGAATCACATGGCTCAGTGGTTCAAGGTGCTTGCTTGCAAAGCCTGAATTCAATCCCCAGCCACCCACATCAGAGCAAAAAGTGCACATGTCTGCCAGAGACCCCGGTGCCCCCACCACATGTGCATATAAATAAAACCTTAAAAAGTAAATAAAGTAAAACAATTGCTATTTGTCTGTGATGGCTTCTAAAACCATCACGAGATCTCTAGACAGGGCTAACCCACTCACCTTGTTTACTGAAGTCCTCAGAGAAGTGTGTTCTCATGACTACAATACCTAGAAATGTGTTTTTGTCACCTGTGTCCCATGCGGAAAGATGTAGTAAAGTACAAAATGAGAAAAAAATAGCCCCAAAGGAGTCAAACAACAGCATCAAGCAAACATAAGCTTGACCGTAAAAACAAGAAATCGACTCACACAGTGCCTTGCCGTCTAATAGCCCGGATGAACATGACAACTGACAAACGGGGTTGTTCGTAATCCAAAAGCTTCTGCACAGGACTCTATCAGCAGCCAGAAGAGACTGTGTGAATGGCAGACTCTGCCAGAGGTTAGCATCTAGAACCTAGACAGAACTAAAAAAAGAATGCCCAATCATCCAATTAACAAATGGGTAAATGAATTGGACAGTTCTCAAAAGTAATACAAATGCCCATGAGTATGTGAAAATGTTCAATATTCATCCATCAGAGAAATGTCTAACAAAAATACTGGCACGGATGTGGGGAGAGGGGAGCCCTTATACACTGCTGGTGGGGACAGATGGGTAGTTCGGGGTTCAGCCACTAAGGAGAAAACTAAAGTGAGAGCTGCCATATGATCTAGCTAGACACCCTGGTTGTAATACCTGTTATATACCTGGATGTACATAAGGTTACTCCTCACTCTCTCCAGTGTCTTTTAATGATTGCTACTTAGTATCAATGCGTCCAAGGAGCAAGTCAGACATTGGAATACCTGTTTCTCTCTGTAGGCTTGGATAACCAGGCAAGCCAGGAATATGGTTCTCCCTGGAGATGAAAAGTGGCCTCCTGGGGGGTGTATTTCACAGGACCTGGGTGATTGCACTAAAGCTCTGGTTACCTTGACCTCTGCTTGCTGGCCTCAGGGTGAGTAGACTTCTCACAATGGAGAGTAAGTCTCCCTGAGAGAATTCTCTGAGACAGGCAAGGCCAAGCCCTCAGTTGTGGGTCAGAAATGAACATGGTGAGTCGTCCACTCTCGTCTCTGGGCATAGCTCTCTCTAAAGCAGGCCTGCCTCTCAGCAGGAGAGCTGGACAGTGAGAAGGCCTCAGCTCATCCTGCGTCACTGCATTGGTCCTCGTTGACCTTATAGACTGTCCGATCTTTGTCACCAGCTTGGCCAAGTGATGCCTAACTGGCTTCAGTTGGATCGCTGGTCAATTGGCTGTGCCTCAGACAAAGGATCAGGCAAAGTACCCTAGCACACACTATGGCTCCCTCCCACAGCCGCTCAGGTTTGGGTCTGCGGCCCTTGGTGTGGATCCACATCTGCGCTGTCATGGGTGCTCACTGCCTCTCCTTCTCTTCCCCAAACTTGTGTGTCTGCAACAACGTGGGGGCTGGGCTTGGCTTTTGCACAGCAAGAGTACAGGAGAGACCTTAGGAGTTACCCCACAGTTCTAAGTGACCTAATCTTGTTTCCTCCTCCATGATCCCCAGTGTCCACCCCTCCTCCTGGACCACTTGCATCATCTGAATTGTGACCACTCAAAGATACTAAAAGGACCAGCTCTACTTGCTTTTCTATATTTTCTGTCAACTTTAAGGGCTTTTAAAATAGTAAGTAAGTTAACTTTCTACTTATACATTACAAATATTGGCTCTTCTTTTTTCAACATTGTATTTTAAAGTAGGATCTCAACAAGTTGCTCAGGCTAGCCTTAAAATCTCTCAATAGCCCAAGCTGGCTTCAGACTCAAGTCCTCCTGCCTCAGTCTCCTGAGTAGGTGGATTGTAGGCCTGGACCACCAAGTCCTATAATATCAGCTTCTCATGTATTCTTGCTTTATATTTCTTTGGCCATGTTAGAGGACTTAAAAATATATGCCAAGACCTAACAAATATTGCCTCCAAAAACTACCATTTCTCCTTCTCTATCTCACACCACCCCAGGAGGTGAGGCCCTTTGCCCAGGTCCATCAGGTTTTACTTCCTATGAAGAAGCCTTTGATGGTTAAGTTTTGTTGTCAACTTGACCTTTTTAGTCATCGTGTGTGGGTCTCTGAGGTTGCTTGTAGGAAGACAGCCTCTCAATAGGGGGCAGGATGTAAGGAGACTCAGGGAAGCTAGAAATGAAATGAAATGGGAGGGAAGTGCAGGAAGGAAATTTCAGAGACTGGGGAAGCCAAAAAGTCTGGGATAGGGCTGTAAGATAGGGGAAAAGAAATCTCTGCCCCCCACCTGCCTGTTTTCTGTTGTGTGTGTGGTGTTGGTGATGGTTTTTCTCTCTCTGCTTGGACTGTGAAAAGGGGGGCCTGCCTCCTTCACTACTATGGAACTTCTTCTGGATCTGTAGCTTCAATAAATCTTTTCATCCCATAACTCTGTCTGGTTTGGAGATACATCCCAGTGGCCTGTGGCTGACTACGACAGAGCCCAAGCTGGCCTGAGAGTCACAATATAGCCCAGGCTGGTTTCAAATGTATTGCAATCCTGTTTTAGCTGGTCAAGTGCTAGAATTACAGGCATGGGTCATCATGCCTGGCTTATAGGAGTTTTGTGGTTTTTTTTTTTTTAACACACAAGGGGCCTGGGAAGATTGTTCAGTGATTGAAGATGCTTGCAAATCTTACTGGCCAGGGTTCAACTCCCACCTAAGCCAAACTCAAAAAATGGTGCAAGTGTCTAGTGTTCATTTGCAGCAGCAAGAGGCCCTGGAGTACCCACCCCTCCACACACATACACAATGTGCAAATAAATAAATACATACATATGTTCTCTCCAGAAGTTTTGGAGCTCAGGAGTCCTGAGTCAGTTCCACTGACCAGTGGCTCTGTGTCTCTCAGGAGGATCCAGCGAGAAACTTGATGCCTGCTCCCCTAGCAGCTGATGGGGACTGGCTGTCCCTGGCTGCCTCCACCCTGCCCTCATGGCCTCCTCCTCTTCGAAAAGCACTTATAATTGCACTTAAACCATGTGGGAACCCATTGTAATCTCATCTCAACACTCCTAGCATCTGATCACATCTGCAATGCCCTGGTTTCATGTGAAGGTGATGCAGAATAGACCTGTGAGTGAGGTTAGAACTCACACCAGTACTTCTCAAGTCTCAAGTTCTTGTCCACATTAGCAAAAAACTGAAAAACACAGACTGAGATAAGGTGAAATTATGAGATTTATTTTAGGAAGAGTTGAGGTAAGAGGGAATGCCAAAAGAATTTCCTCCCTCCCTGCTTCTCAGCCAGACTGGAAAGGAGAGGAGACTGGAAAATCTCTTTTCTTCCAGTGGAGGAAGTCTCTGGAGAAGGGCTCATACACATAGCTCAGGTCCATTTATATGAATCATACATTCAACTAGAGTGAGCATCATCACCAGACTCTGGTGTGTAAGGAGGAACCTGATTGATTGGTGGGCCCAGGAAGAACACAGACTCAGGAAGGGCTCACCCATGAGGGCAAAGCCTTCGAAATTGGGAAAGAAACATTAAATTGTTGCTGTTACTGAGGAAGGATTAGAAGGCAGCTACTTCTAAAGCCATCTTCGGTAAGACTGGATCAGACTCTCATTCTTATTCCATTATGTTTCTTTGGCCAGTCCCTAGCTAAATGCATATTAGAGAAAGCTGTCTTGGACTGGAGAGATTGTTCAATGGTTAAAGGCATTTGACTGTAAAGCCTGACATAGTGGGTATGATTCCCTAGTACCTATGTAAAGCCACAAACCCAAGTGCATCTGGAATTCATTTGTGGTAGCAAGAGGCTGTAGCCTCTGTACCTTCTGAGAAAAGACAGAGGCTGGAGGGGACTTCAACAGTGCAGCAAGGGAGAGTGAGCACGCCTGATAAAAACACACTAACAACTGGAGCCAGACAACCTGGAGTCTCTAAGGCAAGTAAGCGCCTTTAACCACTGAGCCATCTCCCTAGCCCCTCAGGTCAGCTTCTTTAGGAAACATGAAATCTGGAAAGAACAAGCCACCAGTGCTGCTCACCTCAAACTTCCTCTGCTAGACATTGACTTTGTGTGGAACTGGGCCTCTGGGAGGACTTAGAACACCATAAGATGCAGGAGAAAGGCTGGACTTGGGGAAAGCTTAGAATCTCCAACCCACTGGTTATTTGGTCTTGAGTTATTGTTCATTTGATCAAAGAATGAAGCAAACAGACATTAAGAAAATCAAGTTATGAAAGTTTATTAAATTTTATTTTATTTGTCA